>MU888514.1:0-14278 GCA_036418205.1 Ostertagia ostertagi
GTTGCTTTTATAATCGGTTTTGTGACTACGTCGACTCCATAATTTGTGTGCCTGGTTACGACTGTGCTGAAGACGCAAGATTTTTTTCAATTTTTTCAAGGTCAGGAAACCCTGCTCGTCTTTAAAGGATGCCTGCCGGAATTCCATTCTATCAGTTAACTTGATAACGCTGGATCCCGTCCTGCCCTATTTTGCCACGTTTGGCGAGCGTTTTTATTGCTTTTGTTTTCCCTACTACTGTAACAGTCTTGCTTCATTCTTCACAGCGAAGACCTTAGGAATCACCCGGCTCTGCTGGCTACAATCTTCGAATTCATAGTGTCACAGATAGAGTGATCTATCCAGCGCTTGCATGAAACTATCAAGTCCGATTCCGCTTTTGGATTTTTTTTAAATCTCGCCCGAACCAGGGACAAATGAAAATGTGGAACATGGTAGATGACTTTTTGTTGGAACGGAAGAATCCTTTTGTAATTGGTGAAAACGAGAACGCTCTGCCCTGAAGACATGTTATTTTGAGAAAATTCGCGAGGCACGATTGGCATGGTTTGTTAGGAGAATAGCAACCTATTTTTTCAAGTTGCTCGCTGCTATCGTATCGAGAGAAATGGCTGATATCAGGAGCAAAAGTGTTTACAAAACTGCTGATCGGCCAGACAGTTGTCTCAACTCCTACAAAACAGTGAGAGTTCCCGTAAGCGTTCCGCCCGGTCCTGTCAATTCAAAGATAATCTCGAAGGAATTGTGCAGCCGCATGGCTCTTTCTCCACATGAAGGCATAGTTTGAGACCTACCCCTCGCGATTGGAACGAGAAAAAAATGAAAAAAGCTGCACTTTTTCTGCTAAATAATCGGAAGAATTCGGGGAACTCGTTCCGCTTCCCGTAGAATTGTTACAAGTGTTGACGGCGGGGACACTTCCATCCGTTCTTGAGGTCTGTCGCTGAGAGCTTTTTAGGCGCTCGTGGGCATCCTTTACAACTAGGCTATGGAAGGCAGAAACTTCAAGGAGAATGACAATCCCACTTCACACACCTCGTCAAATCGTAGTCTCTCCTCCCTCACACAAGGTTTAGACTCGTTTTTCAAAGGGCAATCTTTTTGCGCGGATTCATCGATTTTTGAAGGGAGAAGCAGTTTTGCAAAGGCCTTCCACCACCATGCCCTCCGGTATTTTGCGGGATAGCGCGTCCTTTTCTGTTTTTTTTTTTGCCGACAGCGAAGCATTTGACGCCGCACATATTTGCTTGCGAACCTTTATGTTTCTGCCCTCCCGATTCGAGCCCGGCGAATCCATCGTGGCCGCTCAAAAAACCACTGTCTCGCTCCTACCTCCTTGCCTCCCGCCCCAGTTGTTATGAAGTGTCCGCAAAATGCGATTCGAAGGCTGTTTCTTCTTTCCGAAATGGAACATCTTGCATGGAAATTTTTTGCGTTTCACCGTGACGCATCTTAATGCGGAAGAACAGATATAACAAGATCTTGTCGTTCCGAACGCTTTACCACATTCACAGAAGAGCCGTATGGCCGCCCATATGGGCTGCCAACAACATGTGCTCCTGGGACGATGGCAGCCCATATGGGCTGCCAGCTGATAATCGCTTGCCAGGCGCTAGGAATGGACAGATAGGTGGGTAAAATCTCGTAATCAAAGTCAAAATGCTTTTAAATTCCTTTACGGGGAAGTGAATAGATGCACTCTTTTCGTTGCCACTAGTCGCAATTTTGATCGAAATCCTACTATTATATGTTTAGCAATCTTTACGCATGGAACACTGCTGAAATTATTTTGTGGCATTCATGTTTTTGTTTATTTACAGCACAAAATCCACGAATAAGAGGTGAGGCGGCGGCGCTCACAAAATCGCGCCCGTCCCACGCGACAGAAAAGTGGAAAAGAGGCGTCCGTCGTGAACGTGTTAAATAATACTTCCAAAATTCAAACGCGCGAATGAGGACATGAGGAATGAGTGTATCAAGGCCGTTTTTATCGACACTCCTTAGTGAAAGTTATCGTAGTCGCTTAGCGCAGATAGAAACATCGAATTACCATACCTTCGCGATGTTCATTAAGAAGATACCCCCATTATAAAACGGCTCGTGGTTTTCTGGCTGCCTTCTCAGGACGAGAAAAAAAACGCTTATATTTCCTCAATCGCCCGGAGCTCATCTGTGACAGGCTTCTTCGAGCCTAGAACCAAACTCGAGGCCAATCTTTCAGCTAGCGCATTCGTTATAGATAGCGCAACAAATTTCCATGTAGGAATGGAGAAAATTGAAAAAAGCACAAATATGGAAATCAATTATGCAATCTCACACATGGGGTAACAAATGTGTGATAATGCATGTACGGCAGAAAAGCATAAAAACCACCATTGTGGGGCACTTCAGCGAAGTATTGGCAAAAGTTTAACAATGTTTGGACAGTGATGAATCTCTGCGATCATCGCTTCGCTTCAAATTCAGTAAAATTTCTAGAATCAAAAGCTTTAAGAGTCTTTTCGAGAAACAGGATACGCAATGGCATGCAGAGTAACTGCCAGACACATTTTTCAGTGAATACCTTCCCTAGAAATTACCTCGGCCGACATGAGAGAAACCAGTGTGATAAAGTGGAGTTATCAGCTGATAACATATGCAGTTGAAAAACCTATGGCAGCGTCACCAGTGGGCTTGCACCTTATCTGGAAAGTATTATACTTTCAGCCAGTAAGTGACAGCAGTTATTCCAATCAATGCACGAAAACGGATACAATGAACACCATTGACGTCTGCAATTCCGCGACGATTCATCAAGCAAAACCACGATTCATCTGAAAAATTAGCCTTCACCATGGGTTGCCCCAGAATTCCTACATTCTGTAAGTACCTGGTTTTACACAAGTTGAGGGGGCACGCGCGCGGTGTGGTATTTGCCAAGCGCGACAACAGTTGCTGAGCTTGCCTGGAAGAAGGTCCAAATGTGCCAAAGTTGCATTCTGCGAAATCACAAATCACAATGTTCCTCTCTACCCTACCCTACCCTCTCCTCCTAGGCTCCGGTCCCCTTGCGCTTGAGAGCCCGTCAGGACACGTGGTTCCCCCCCCGCCCCTCCCAACTCGCTAGCACCGGCGATTACTCTAAGTTTTCGGTATGGTACGGCCCGCAGCCATTGTTACGTAAAAACCAAGCTCCGCTTTGCAGTGAGATTGGCAGTTACGACTGATGAGAATACCGCTAACCTTGTCATAGGGTTCGATCGTGATTACAAAAAACGGCATCATTTTCAGCTGTAGCGTCAGTCAGCGCACCAGCTGGCGTCACCTTGTCATGATACTTGTTTTCACCAAATTTAGTGTAAACTTCCGCATGAGGGTTTTTGGTGTCCAGATTACGAATATGATACTCATTCTTGGCGCCCCAAATTACGACTGTTTTCCGCTCGTCTGCATCCCCCACTGGTTTAGATCGGGAAACATGCGCTGAAAACGCTAATGCCAAAAACGAATGTCATATTCGTAATCAGGGCACCAAATAACCCCTGCAGAAGTTTACACCGAATTTGGTGAAAACAAGGGTCGTGACAAGGTGACGCCAACTGGCGCCAGATGGCGCCAGCGCTAAAAATGAATGTCACACACATTTTCGCACAGGGCACGGATTCACATCTATGGCCAAAGATACGGTAGTCTCTAGGTGTACGCAAATACACCGCACCAGCGGAAGTGCTTTTACTTGACAGTGGCTAGAGCTTTTTATCCAGGAACTAGGGCAATTTCTGAGAGCAGACCCGACCGACATGGTGACGGTAAGGTAACAGCTGGTGACAGTAGGGTAGAGTTACTTGCACTGCTACACTAAAGTGCTACTGCAAAGAGTTTCAAGTCATGGTTCACAGCTCCACCAACTCCCTCTACCGCCTACGGTAGCGAATGCGTTGGTGTCAGCGTGGCGCTCCTTCCTACGCTTTTTCATCTTCATTCTCATCTCCATTTCATCTTTTTCATCTTGTCGCCACTGCTCTCAGCTTCTCGTATTGATAAACTCTCCAACTCGTCGACGGGTGCGTTGCAGTTCTCCTCCTCAGGTCAGGTCACCTAAAATTGAGACACCACTCATTTGCTCGAAGCAAGCTTAGGACTAAGCCTAGGCCCAATCATAGGCTTAAGCATAAGCCAATGTAAGCATAAGCCTAAGCCTAAGCCAAACCCAAGCTTAACCTTAGGCTTCAATGATCGCGCAGCTCTGGTGACCTGACCCAGGAGGAGAACTGAACGTCTCCCTCGTAGACCCGCCGGCCGCCCAGTATAAGACTCTTACTTTCAGTATTTCTGGCTATTTCTATTCCCTTTACTTCCTTCATGGCCTTCTTATCTGTATTATTCAGTGCGGCTGCAAAGCACGCGTCAGAAGAACTTTTTTTGGTGGACCCAGAACATGGAACACCACATCAGCTGCGAGCCAGGCAAGGCTAATCTGATAGCGGCAGCACCTGTGGCACGGGTGCTAGGCGCTTCGCGCTAAATGCGACATTCTATCGGTATGTGTAGAAATTCGAAAATGTCTCCAGAGACAACTTACTAGAACCTAAACCCCCAAGTAATAGGCTAATTTCGAGCAATACCCGCCTCATTTCTTGAGGAGAGGCAGTTAAAGAGTAATAACGCGAATACCTTCATTCATCTCAATATGATTAGAAAGCACGCATTTCATCTCTTCAGAATCGACGGAATTTTCAGCACGCTTAACTTCCCCATTTTTATGATTCTCTAACGACGAGTATTAGAATTTCCCTTCGAACTTTCAACTTCATCTCTGATTATTTTCGCTTGACATTCAAAATTTTTCGTTTTATTCGACATATTTAGGTTATTCTATAGAAAGTGAAATAGAATTTGGCGATCAAGCACAAATATTAGTCTTATTAGTATGGTAAAAAATATATTTACAGTACAGACAAAATAGAAATTATTAAACTACTAAAACACTGCTCTTCAGCAGCTAAAAATAGAAACAAGTGATAAGGCATTGCTTCAAGAAGAATCACAAATTGGCTTTGATTGGCTATAAAAATCCATAACAATACAAAATTCCTATAAAAACACAATACTCAACAATATTGATAGTGCAATCCAATCTCGAAATACAGGAGGTTCGTGCGATCTAATGAGTTTCCGCGGAAGAGTTCCAGCATTAGTTTGTAACTGAAATCACAAACATGTAAATTGTATTTGACATTATTCTGCTATTCCCACTTTCTATTTATTATTCTAATATTATTCTACTTTAAATCAGATTCCTTGTTAATGAAACATTGGAAGCTATCGCAGTATACGGGAAGGGGGTCCTCTGAGACCAAGCCATGGCAAGAACATCGGGAAAATGAATATCGCTCCGCACCCTCGAGTCTCTCCTCCCCTGCTCAAGGCTAAGTACCGTTTTTAATAAAAAGGAAATGTTTTGCGCGGTCTCGAATACTGCCACCACAAATGCCTCCGTACCTTTTGCGGATAGGCTCAAATCACCGTCATATAATCAAAAGATTGCTATTGAAGCTGTAATTTCTGGATTTAGGTAAAATTGAGAAAGGTCAGAAAACTTCAAAACTTAAAGGAATCTTCCACGGACCATGGACCAGTGGGCGGGACCGGAAGTGGTTTTGCGACGAAATGCATGGTAGGTACGGATCCACGTTCATGGGAAGGTTTGAAGTGAATCCTGTTCACGTTCGTGCGTTCGACACGTGGATCCGTACCTACCATGCATTTCGTCACAAAAACTTCCGGTCCCGCCCACTGGTCCATGGTCCGTGGAAGATTCCTTTAAGGTTAAACCGCCTCAAACTACCGATAATGTATGAACAAGGCTGGTTGGACTAACCTGTGGATTGGCCTGTTCCATCCCTCGGCCTTGATACATTGCTAGTGACATTTTAGCATAGTTAAGAAATGCATTACACCACGTGGACTGGTTTATCGGTCCAAATGTGTGCGTGATCTGAAAAGAGATACCATTAGGAAGAAAATCAAGTCAAAGATCTGGACAGGGTTAACCGTGGCGTATTCCATCCTTGGCTGAACTTGGCTCTACATAAGAATTTCCAGCTCCGCCCTCAACTCCAAAAAAAAAGTCTAGCGAGAAGCGCTGGAGGCACTCGAACCCAATCTCACAAAATCACCACACCTTTTGGAGCAAGGACGTCTGTCCTGCCCGAAATCGTCTAAAATCTTACAAAGCTGCTATGCTGCCAATGTGCAAGCGGCGTTACCTGCAGAGAACGACGTCGTCCGCTACCTCTTTCACTGGCCTCCTGAACCTCTGGCGGAGCCGCAGCATTTTCAGCCATGCACATCTATGGGCTACCGCTCGACCAGCCAAATTCACTACGTGAGAAAAGGCTCGATTATTGTGCTGGTGCGGTCATCTACGCAGCGGGCGCACAGCATTCTGGCATAACCACCCCAGGTGGTTCCTAATTGAACCCTTATTCTGTCTAGACTAAGGGCTAGACCTTATTTTCTTTGAGTTTGAATATGCTAATCCTATGGGCCATGTGGACTGTACGCGGCCACTTGACAAGGGTAATATCGAATCGCCATTCTGAGTTCCGAGGGCGTCTATTATGAAGGCAATTAGAAACTAACCAGACTGAAGTGGTTCATCCCGACTTCAAGTTCATTATGTATGGGTACATTGTTTTGTATCCGTGTCGCCAACGGCGTTTGCAGTTCCGTGAACATTCCATTCAACTCGTCCAAAATTCGTCTGAAAACTCAATTTGTTTTGCCGGTCGTTTTAAATATTAATATATGTTATTGATAAGCTTGCTTGAAGTAAAATATAGAAGTTAGAAAGATGGTATCTTTATATTGGAACCAAATTTCTTGGCACCTTCTCCTTTGAAGACTTCGAGTTCTGCTGAACTCAGTGCAGTGTGATCTGAAGCTGAAATGAAAGAACTCACATCGCTCCGATGAGATCTCGCCGCCTCTCTTCCGGATGGCTGACCGATTTTCGTGCTGCCATGTCGATAAGGGGTCGAACAGGGTAGTGCTGCTGGACGAGTGTGTGCATATCGCGTCCGAGTTGTGTGGCTTCCTCTGAAAATACAGCCATCAGACTTTCCATCACTTCTCCAAAATTCTTGAAAGCGAAAGACACACGCAAATGCTCAGACCATAAAGCTTAGTGGGTTGCGATGCTCGTCGCGCTTACCTACTGATGGTGGGTAGCTTACTAGTGGATTTTCACCACCTTACTGAGAAAAAGGACATGTCCATGCAAAATGTTCTGACCCACGACTCTGACTTGCAGGGTTACAACACCCCATTCTAGAATAAATCATTGAGACATTTTGAGGTACTTGAAGTTCCTCCTGCAATCCTGCCTAGCTTTACCAATTCTGGCTATGGGGAACGAAAATATCGCAGGAGCAATTTGGCAGCAGTCGCATTAACGAAGGAAAACGGCTGTACCTTCAACCAAGCAGGTGAACACGGTGTTCTGAATGCCTTTCCTTCTTCCTGACGGCAGCGATATTCCATGCTTAGCTAGGTTGTCTCTCAGCTCCTTTCCAACCTCTTTCGTCTTAGCCCTGAAAAGAAAACTTTCAAAATAGATACAAAAATTTCCTGGTCATAAAATTTATATATAAAATCGAAGTGAAGTCCGTGACACCTCGCTTGGCATGCTTAAACCTGAAAACTATTAGAAAATATAAAAAAGAACGAAAAATAAAGCTAGCGGACAGTCTGAGGTAGATCCCAAGGAAACTGCTGTTGAGGCATTCCGGGGCGGCGATGCGACGTTTCAGCTCGGCCAGGGTGACCTGAAATGGGCGAATATTTCTAAAGCAATGCTATCACCCAGCGAATTTCACTACCTTATAAATCAAAAAGGGATTTCAAGACGTGTGAATTTTGATGTTTTGGAATCGCAAGTTCGCTGGCCTACTCCTGATCTTGATTTTTTGCCCATGAAAACCTAATAAGGAATGAGGATTCGGGTTTTCGCTCAAGTGCCAGAAGACCACCGAATTTTATCTCTAACGGCTCTGTCTTCGAATGTTAGATCCTCCTAAGCTGTTCAAGTTCTCTCAAATGACCCCCATGGACCGCCCACTTCCGTGAGCTCTCACACAGTCTCAGGTTAGGTGGAATTTTGCTCTAATGCGCCTCCGAGAATCCAATCATAACATCCTCAACAACTCTAGTTTTCTACTCTGACCCCATTCTCACCCATCCTTGAACATTCGGGCATATCCATTTAGTCGTCCTTTTATAACTTCTCTCCACAATTCATTCAAAACAACAGCGCTCTTTCATTAGGGGTACATTGAAGGGAGCGAGCCAACTGCAGAGCTTGCCACTAAGCCCTAGGGAGGGGAAGGGATTCTGAGGAGGATATGAGAATTTGTATTATTTTTTTTTTTTCTACAATTTCCCCTGGTTAATCGCTCAGTTAACCAACTGCGCGTTTTTGAGTGCCCGATTTGGTTGTCCTTCTCAATGGCCGAAACAAAACACTAAGTTAGTTCTCTGCTGCTTTCCTAAGAGGCTTTTAATGAACTTAACCTTCCGACTCCCACTCCAAATCATGTAAACAATTTTAAAGACCGTCTGGGGTTTGCCAAAAAGCATGGGAAACATTTGCGCTTGACCCTTTGAAGGGCAAGTTCAATTTAGGGAATTACTGCAGAAAAAGCAGTACATTTAACAAACGGAAGAGTCAGCTTGATGGTGGCAGGGTCAAGGGGTGGAAAATGTCAAGCTTGATGGTTCTACATGGTTCACATGACTGGCAATAAAGAGGGAGGGGTAGACGGCCCGACCCGTCTGCCACTGTGCTGACGAATTTTAGGCTTTAATCACTCTCGAAGTTTCGGAAAAAATTGGGAGAAGAGCTCACTTTATTCTTGCTGATGTGGTTCAGCCGACTGGGTACTTGGAATAGCACTTCATCGTCCCTTTTGATTGATTTCGTTTCTGTCGAAGTCGATGGCGTACTCTCACAACTCGACGATCCAGTGCTACCACCTGAAGCCGAATTTCTTAAAAGAAACAACACCCGAAATTACTATAGAATAGCTTTGTAAGCTATACCTATACCGGTCAGAATTCTACACACCGATGAATAGATCTCAGAACTTCATCTAATCGGTCTCCAGATTTCTGCCAACATATAGGGAGTTCAGCGCTCTCTACTGTTGTTCACGAGCTCTCACACATACACTATTAAATGCGCTTTTGGAGCATGACTTTTGGAGCTTTGACTGCCGTGTAACCCAAAATACAGGGTGGCTACTAAATATTGGCGCATGGATTGTTGACCATATTTTTAAAACGAGAAGCTTTTACATCTTCAGAGGTTTACCTTTATATATACTTATAACATGGCAGTACATTGCTGAAGAAAGTGCTCGAAATGGCCTTCTTTGGCGATACAGGCTTCAAATCTCTTCTCAACTGACATCACTGTGGGCCGCAAGTAGCTGACGTCAAGCTCCTTCCACGCCTCCTCCAAGGAAGCCTTCAGGGAGTCCAAACTTCGACGTTGCTCAGAAGGCATCTTCTGCTTCAAAAGCCCCACACCGCCAAATCAATTGGTTCAAATCGGGCGACTTAGATGGCCAAACATTTTGTGCCCGGTAACTTGGAAAATGACGGTCACAGTTCTCCAACATTGATTTTGCGGCATGTGGAGGCGCCCTGTCTTGCTGAAGAATGCAATGACGTTCGCTGAAGGTCAAAAGAGTCCTTGGAAGAAGGGCATTACGTGAAAATTGTTTCCGGGTAGATCTGGGCGCTGGCTTTGATGTATTCATCCACAAAGACAAGCGGTGTCATGGTTTCAGAAGTAATTCCTGCCCAAACCATGACAAATTTGAAAAACGGTTCCTTGTGTGTACACAAGGTCGAGCAGAATGTCTGCTAGCCAGATCCAACAACTGCCTGTCGTTTTGCAAATCGTGCGCCACTTCTGGTCTGAAGATCTACTCACGTCACGCCGACGTCAGCTACTTGCGGCCCACGGTGATGTCAGTTGAAAAGAGACTTCAAGCCTGTATCGCTACCAAAGGAGGCCATCTCGAGCACTTTCTTTGGTAATGAATTTTCATGTTTTATTGTATATGAAAATAAACTTCTGAAGATATGATAGCTTCTCTTTTTGGAAATATGATCAATAAACCATGCGCCAATATTTAGTAGCCACCCTGTATTTCCGATGTAAGAAGAGCTCCTCAGCGAACTACGCAACTTTTTTTTACCGCATCTCGGCCAGTCAAACAATGGGGTGGGCTGATTTGTGTGGCTCATCTCGCAAGTTGCTGTATATGTTAGATTGCGTTCTCAGTGCCACTCCAATCTGAATAGGAGTTGAATGCCTGGCGCATTCCCAAGGAGGGTGATTAACGCCGAACCCCTGTTTCTTTCGTTCTTGTTTGGAGTACTCGTGATTCGCTTACTGTAAATCATTCAACAAAATACGGTCACTCACTAATTCCGGAATCATTGCTGGACGTAGGAAGACAAAACTGAAGAGTTCATTGGTGAGCAGCTGAACGGAGTGTACGGTGCATTCATGTGCATCTGCATCTGAAATTCTTTCTCTACTATGATCTTCAAATGTGTCAATGGAATCAGAAAGGTCAAAAGTTGTGGAATTGGACCCTATTTTGACCAAAGGGAAGTAGCAGAACAAATAAAAACATTCAAAATAATGGAACTTTATTTTTGGTCAGGAACTCTGCCTAAAACGGGCTTTCAATCGTTGGCTTACAGGGGACAGCGACGTAGAAAGGAGTGAACCAAGTAAACTGGTCGAACGGGGGCAGCTCAATGGGTCAGAGGCCGCCATGGACCTGGTTTGGTGCCAAATCCAGCAACGTCTCCCCCTTTCCGGATTTCAATTACTTGGCAAAAACCTTAGGTGGGAGTCTGAAGGCACTCAAGTTATTATCCTACTCCTATAATGAATTATAGGGACCATAAGGAAAACTTGAAGCTTCCAACGTTTCCAGTCAGCTGATGCAAGGTAAAGAGGAATTCCCTTCTAAAGTAGAAGAGTTGGTTAAAAGACGTGAAGGCCCACGACTTTCAATAATACCTTACCCAACTAAAGCAAAGATAGAGAGCTGGTGAAAAACGTAAAGGCCCTTAACTTCAGTCAGTACCTACCAAACTCCATTGTAGACCAAAAAGGTAATTTTCTCCCAAAAATGAATCATTCCCTGGAGCACACTTGGCTGGCAGCTACACCAAGGGTGGAAAAACCCCGGCTTAACCCTGCGTTCCTTGCAATTCCACTCGTCATGAAAAATAAAGTTATACCTCGTTAAGAACAGATCCGACTGGCTGGCAGAACTCTCCAGCCATGAACGGTGGAGGCTGGTGATTCTCATCGCCACGAATCGAAAACGGAGGCGAATACAGGGTGGCTACTAAATATTGGCGCATGGATTGTTGACCATATTTTTAAAACGAGAAGCTTTTACATCTTCAGAGGTTTATCTTTATATACCTTATAACATGGCAGTACATTGCTGAAGAAAGTGCTCGAGATGGCCTTCCTTTGGTAGCGATACAGGCTTCAAGTCTCTTCTCAACTGACATCACTGTGGGCCGCAAGTAGCTGACGTCAAGCTCCTTCCACGCCTCCTCCAAGGAAGCCTTCAGGGAGTCCAAACTTCGACGTTGCTCAGAAGGCATCTTCTGCTTCAAGAAGCCCCACACCGCCAAATCAATTGGTTCAAATCGGGCGACTTAGATGGCCAAACATTTTGTGTCCGGTAACTTGGAAAATGACGGTCACAGTTCTCCAACATTGATTTTGCGGCATGTGGAGGCGCCCTGTCTTGCTGAAGAATGCAATGACGTTCGCTGAAGGTCAAAAGAGTCCTTGGAAGAAGGCATTACGTGAAAATTGTTTCCGGGTAGATCTGGGCGCTGGCTTTGATGTATTCATCCACAAAGACAAGCGGTGTCATGGTTTCAGAAGTAATTCCTGCCCAAACCATGACAAATTTGAAAAACGGTTCCTTGTGTGTACACAAGGTCGAGCAGAATGTCTGCTAGCCAGATCCAACAACTGCCTGTCGTTTTGCAAATCGTGCGCCACTTCTGGTCTGAAGATCTACTCACGTCACGCCGACGTCAGCTACTTGCGGCCCACGGTGATGTCAGTTGAAAAGAGACTTCAAGCCTGTATCGCTACCAAAGGAGGCCATCTCGAGCACTTTCTTTGGTAATGAATTTTCATGTTTTATTGTATATGAAAATAAACTTCTGAAGATATGATAGTTTCTCTTTTTGTAAATATGATCAATAAACCATGCGCCAATATTTAGTAGCACCCTGTATTTCCGATGTAAGAAGAGCTCCTCAGCGAACTACGCAACTTTTTTTTACCGCATCTCGGCCAGTCAAACAATGGGGTGGGCTGATTTGTGTGGCTCATCTCGCAAGTTGCTGTATATGTTAGATTGCGTTCTCAGTGCCACTCCAATCTGAATAGGAGTTGAATGCCTGGCGCATTCCCAAGGAGGGTGATTAACGCTGAACCCCTGTTTTCTTTCGTTCTTGTTGGGTTGGAGTACTCGTGATTCGCTTACTGTAAATCATTCAACAAAATACGGTCACTCACTAATTCCGGAATCATTGCTGGACGTAGAAGACAAAACCGAAGAGTTCATTGGTGAACAACTGAACGGAGTGTACGGTGCATTCATGTGCATCTGCATCTGAAATTCTTTCTCTACTATGATCTTCAAATATGTCAATGGAACAGGAAGAAAGGTAAAAAATTGTGGAATTGGACCCTATTTTGACCAAAGGGAAGTAGCAGAACAAATAAAAACATTCAAAATAATGGAACTTTATTTTTGGTCAGGAACTCTGCCTAAAACGGGCTTCAGATCGTTGGCCTCTCAGGGGACAGCGACGTAGAAGGATGAACCACAGTAAACGGGGGTCGAACGGGGCAGCCTCAATGGGTCAGAGGCCGCCATGGACCTGGTTTGGTGCCAAATCCAGCAACGTCTCCCCCTTTCCGGATTTCAATTACTTGGCAAAAACCTTAGGTGGGAGTCTGAAAGGCACTCAAGTTATTATCCTACTCCTATAATGAATTATAGGGACCATAAGGAAAACTTGAAGCTTCCAACGTTTCCAGTCAGCTGAGTGCAAGGTAAGAGGAATTCCCTTTTAAAGTAGAAGAGTTGGTTAAAAGACGTGAAGGGCCCACGACTTAATAATACCTTACTCAACGGAAGCAAAGGACGGAGGAGAGCTGGTGAAAAACGGAAAGCCCCTTATACTGTCAGTAGTAGTACAAACTCCATTGCTAGACCAAAAGGTAATTTTCTCCCAAAAAATGAATCATTCCCTGGAGCACACTTGGCTGGCAGCTACACCAAGGGGGGAAAAACCCCGGCTTAACCCTGCGTTCCTTGCAATTCCACTCGTCATGAAAAATTAAGTTATACTTCGTTAAGAACAGATCCGACTGGCTGCAGAATTCGCCATGCCATGAACGGGTGGGGAAACTTGTCGTTACCCCTGTCATAAAAAACCAAAAAACCCAAGGCGAAAATCGTTGGATTCTCATCGCTACAGAATCAAAACGGAGGCGACTGGAACATCGGCGGAGGGGTCATCTGAAAGAGCAGGAAATCAGTCTTTTGCAGCGAATTAGCCTCAAAAGCGATGTACTGACCATATTCATATAAGGATATGGATGGAACGGTTGGTAATACTCCCTCTTGGGAGTGTTCATCTCCAATGTAGCGTCTGCAAGTGGACGCTTGCGACTGTTCGATGAATTGTTCATCTGCATTTCACCGGTTCTCTGAAATCACCCAAGGTGGCGGTAAGTTATTGTAGAAATCGAGCAAAACGAGAGGCTAATGGCGAACGGTAAGCGACTGGAGGAGACTTTCTCCAAAATGGTAGGGATGTCACAAATCTCAGTCCCGCCCTCGTTGCCACCTAAGGTGCCGCCCTGTATGCCCTGAAACCATTTTCCTGCGACTCTAGGGCGCTCTTCGTGACACCTTCACTCTCGACTGGTCAGGCCGAGGCCACCCAACGCCGGCCCTAGGGCATAGCAAGGATGGGCCGACGTTTTGTAATAAGGTGTGAAACGAATTCGGATAAGATATAAAGCACCGCAAAGGCGATGAACTGGCCACGAGCAGTATCACAGCCTTGGGGAAGTGAACGATACTGACCTCTGTATAAGGAAAGGTTAGCCGCATTTATCATCAGTGATAGGTCTGACCCACGATCTTGGGGGCAGTGG
>MU888523.1:0-10000 GCA_036418205.1 Ostertagia ostertagi
GATGTAGGCGCTAATGTCCTCGAGGGGGCAGGACACTAAAACAGGGCCCATAGTAGTGGGTTACAAGGCTTCTGTCAACCAAAGGGTGAGAGCGTAGCTGGAAAAGCACACACTTTGTGTCTTATTGGGACTAAGCCTTTTGAAGAAGATAAAGAAAGAGGAGATGCTGTGATAGTGTGCACTTGTGAGAGCTCCCAGACATCACTACAAAACGCTGAACCGCCAAGCCTCACGGTTGACAGATGTCCTGAGACCTAGTAGGTGAGACTAGGATTAAGCCCAGCACAGGGGAGAAACGCCAGGGAGAACACAAGTTGCTCACATGCTTCCCCAGGATCCCTTCCCTCTCTAAGGCTCAGTCCCAAGCACAGTAATTGGCTCACTCACTTGGATGTCCCCCCCCCCCAAGGACATGAGAGCGCCTCGTCGTATTTTTTGTTGGATAAAGTGTATTGCACAACTTTTATCGGGAGCTGATTTTAGAGCTTTTTGAACACACGTGAAACACTTCTTGATAAGACCTTCGATCGCAAAGGGAACGTACGGTCAACAAAGATGGCTTAGTTGGATTGAAAGCTGGGCGCTCATGTCGTTGGGGGGGGGGGGACATCCAAGTTAGTGAGCCAATTGCTGTGCTTGGGACTAAGCCTTAGGCAGGGGAAGGGATTCTGGGGTAGGATGTGAGCAATGTATGTGTGTTCTCCCTGGCGTTTCTCCCCTCTCCTGGGCTTAGTCCAAGTGTCACCTACCATCGGCTCTGTTGTGATGTCCCCCCAAGGACATGAGCGCCGAAAGCTGTTTTTTGATGCAACATTTGTGCTGGTCGGAAAGCAAAGAGGACTTTTAGGGTTCTCATTAGCTCAGTATCTTGCAGACTACCTTGAGAACTTGTTAGCTACTACTCAACTTCCGCCTGACTCTTGTGCAATTTCACTGCTTGGTAATTTTGCGAGGTTTTTTTAGGCAACCCTTTTCTTTCAAAGTCTAAAAGCGGTTTTCCTTCTGTCATGACCTACAAGTGGCTAGCACTGATAACAATAAAACACTTTGACTAAGCTAATAAAAACAAACAAAGAAACGTGCTGGGAATCATGACTTTTCAGGGGACAGGTAGAGCGACTTTTTTAACACGTCTAACAAAAATGTTTCTGCGTTTTCAACTAGAACCTCATGCTTCAAGTATTTCTCAACAACTTGAATGCTAGTTTCTAGGAATTTTGTAGGTGAAGGTATGATTATGAGGAGTAGTGTAGTTAATTGTGCTCGAGAAATGATGTCATCTACAAACGTTCCTTGTGCTCGTCATTTGTGGCGAACGTGGCGACGTCACTCGCACTAAATGTGGTCGTTTAGGTCCGTTATACGTCGAGACTTATTGGCTATAGCATAAGGTGTCATGAGTATGAGGAAGCAGAACCCTCATGGCCTCACTGAGATATAACATTAATCCCACATTATTCACACACAATTACTTAGCGGGTTCTGGAGGGGATAAATATGGATATAATCGCTGGCATTCTATGTCGCTCAATATACCTAGGCGAATAAACCTATGCTCTTTAACCGTCGGCATGTCTTTCCCCGAAATTGTGTAGAGTAAGTCCTCATAAGAGAACAGACCAATCATGGCTGACGTGAATCTTTTTTGGTATTATATGTATTACTCCTTCTATCGGGTGCATATAGAAGTTTCGCCAGACTGCTAGGCTAATGGTACAATAAATAAATAATAAATATGTTTACAGAAAAGATTTCCATGAATAACAAAATATATAGCAATGACGTGAAGCAACAGCCTCACTTGCACATATCAAAATCACCCCGCACTGATCGAACCCTTTACCTTTGGAGCTTAATAAATGGCACCATACCTTTGCGGTGAGTCGAAGTGGTGTAGTGGCTTGTAGCGCTGTCCAAAGATCAAATCCTGCCTGGTTCGTGCATCGTCCGGACCAACCAATGTTTCAATCCTCCGGGGTCAGATTTTCAATAATTGTGGGGCCAGGCTTGCCTGGGAGGATAAAACAGTACTTACGGTCAATGCGCATCGGCTCGTCCAACAAGGTCCATTGTACAGAGCCAAAACTCGCCTATCAACCCCACCCACGTCTGCGAATGGAAGGCAGAAGTGGCATGGGCGCACTCCAAAGCGGCAAACCCGTTCAGCTTTTCTCTTTATTACTGTGCTTTCAATCCTTTATTAGCATATGAGGGTATCAGGTCATTACCGTGGCAGCCGTTGCGACACGCAAGGACAAACTCACACAAACATTAAATCAGTTTTGCAATCCTGGTTGGAAGCCGGGTGCGTGGCTCATTTCGGGATAATCGTTCAGTGAAAACCACCACATCAGATAGATTTCTTTATTTCTTTCATAGAAAACAAATGTAACAAACACAAAAGTACATATAGCATTTATGAAATGAGATCATCATTTGCACGTGTGTGTGTGACGTCACAGAAGATGAAAATGAATGAATGGATGAATGAATGAAGATATGAATGACGATAGGATGATCATTAGCGCAAGAAGTAGAACAGATACCCGTGTGTCTGATGTGCTTGTACATGTGTGTTGTGTGTGTGTGCATATGGATAAGGGACACGATCGCGCAACGCGACGCGCGACACACGTCGCCCGTAACGTACTATAGACGGCAAGACTACAGTACCAAAGAGTATGAACGATGAACCTGCACGGAAAAATCAATACGTATTCAACACATACATATATGATGCACATATAATAATAGAGAATATTGCAAATTTGTGACGAATCATACAGTTATAGTGGGTATGTGTGTGTGAGACCAGCAACGTTCACCCAAAAGGATAGGAAGGACATGGTAGAAGTACTAGTCGCTAACGATATGATCGAGGGAAGGCAAAATTGAACACGGGTACGAAAAATTGAGTAGATCAAGCTGAACACTGAATGCAACGGTCGGAAATCGGAATTCGGAAATTTGGTCAATCACAATAGGAACCACAAACTTGGTGCTAACCTATAGCTAACAGGCCAAAATTATCAACTCTAGAAAAGGGTTCCAGGGATTCTTGATCTCTCAAAATGTCTAGAGGGCTTGTGACCCTTTTTTCAGATAGAATTCACCTGGCAGTTTTCCAAAGTTGATAAATCTGGTCATCGCTTTTGATCAATATCTAACTATATGTATATTTCTCTCAAATAAACTATGCTCTACGGTCCTGGAACTACTCGACGAATAAATACCGTATATGTCGGGTTTAGAATTTCCAGACATTTCGTCGACTGTGTCGATTGTGACGTTTTGGTGCACTCGTGAACATACGCATACACGTTCGAAATTTGTCCGTTGAAAAACATTCTGACCTGCAAGAACGTATTTGATCTACTTATCTGGACAAAGTGATCTAAAAATGATCTACTTGAAGAATTACTGTTGACTTACCGGCATTCGGCTCGCATGTTTGGAACTTCATGATTGTGGAATTCATGGCAGAGTTCACAGATCTTCTCGGCGACCTCTTTCAACGGCATGTTCATTTGTGGGGAACATTCGTTATCGGCTAACGACTCCTTCTCGAGGATTCGTGCCTCCAATAATGTGAGTACAGCAAAAAGTGAGATGAGTAAAGCGTGGGAACAGAGCATTTCAATAGGTCTCGGATGTGAATGAAGGACGGCAAGAGGGCGAAAGTTCACTCCGACAGCAGCAGCAACAGTAGTAGTACAAGCTGTACAGATTATGAGTACTGACCACGTGGAGTGTAAGTGTCAGTGAGTGTATGTGTGTGTGTATCTCCAGAGAAGAGGCGGCCCCTCGTCGGCTTTATATAGGGCAACGATGTGGCGGAATGTTGAGAATGTTTCGCGAGCCCCGCCCCCTTGGGTCTCCCACCCTTTTCTCCCCTCCTAAATCGCCCTCCAAACATATGCGCAAATATGCGCATACGTGCAGGTATCTCTCGGGAAACTTTGCAAGCTACCGTAAGCTTACCTTCAATTACTAATCGATAATCGATCCATTGTAAAGAGAAGTCGGAAGCCTTTCATGAAAAGAACATGCAGCTTTACGTAGGGACCAAAAAAAATGCCGTAAATGCTAATTGATTGACTATGCCCTAAAATAGCGGTAACTATTAAGTATAATGGTGTTATACGGTAACTTGTTCAAGATGATTACTGGCAATGTAGAAGGTTATTTCATTAACTTTTGACGCTCGCAGGCGTCATAACTCCAATTTCATAGGACCACTAATCAATTACGCCTACCTATATGTATGACGCGTACAGTACCTCTACCTATTGGAATAAGGTTAACTCTAAATATATGTATTAGGTCATCTCATTCAAACATGTCCACGGTTTTATTCGAATAAAATGAACAGCAGGAAAGATAAAAAGCTAATACTTTGGTGTGAAGTCAAGCAGATCTTGTCGTTGTTAACGACCCGATCCCAGCGTCTAGAAAACACTGGACACCGCGCAGCTTCTTCATTTCAACAAGTATAGACAAGATGCTTTTGATGTCAGTATAGATGATCAACGAATTGTCGTAGCGCTTCCGAACGAGTAGGGCGTTCAGTTCGATAAAACAGCTGAGGTCGCATGGCTGCAGTTGGAAAATACGGCTGATAAGAAGAGGCCACAATATCCGTTTGATCGAAATACCCGTGAGCAATATGAGCTATGTAGGGTCTGGTATCGACATAGGTGATGATATCGTTATTGTAGTTTTATACTGCTATTCCTTTGTCAATTTGTTCGCTAAGAAACAAGCCATAAACTTGAGAAACGCCGGAGGTTTTTTCCCGACAGAGCCATTTAAGAGGCACACCTCAGAAATCCATCGCCATAATAATCATCCACGTGAACCCACGTGACTTCTCGTGATCCAATTCGGGCAGTTCCTCATTCGCGTTAATCCAAAGTTGACACTTCTGACTTGGCCTCAGCGTACAATTACACACAAATTTCGTTTATGAGCAGGGTCCAGTTTGATAGTCTTAAATGCCGTTATCGGCAGAGAAAATCATTGCTACAGACACCAATTCGATTCTGGACTCCTGCATCTGGGAGTAAATGGGATATCCAAAAACATGTTCTGTGGACCATCCCCAATTTTTGGGCACAATTTGCGTAACAGGTGCAGCTAGACTGCAAGTCTCGTGGGCAAACATCGCAAAGGTTCAACATCTGTGATGCGCCATTTGAAACCTCATTTCATCCACCCGCTCTTCTTGGGGAAGGTGGACAATATGAACGCGTCCTCAACCACAACTCGCTTCCGTTCTCCCTTCTTTGAGCTCTCACACCATATCTTCAACGTAGCACTTCGAGAACACTGTATCACGCGTAAGTTGAGCCAGCACACACAGAATTCGAGTTGCGAATTTGCACGTGTGTCACCAGTCATCTGGAAATTCCACCTCGATTTGGGTCACTATGAATTCTTTTATGTGTTTAAGTGTTTCCTCCTGCAGCACTATAAACTAAATTAGGGTATACCGTAGCTGGGTGTGCTAGCTTAAAAGCAAAAGCAAGTAGAATGCTCTAGCTCTTTTACTTTTCCCACCATTTCTCTAGATGTCTGGACATGTTTGAATGAGTTGACCTAATATATTATTAGGAGAGATCAGTAGTTAGGTCAGGGATGGCGATCCTCTACCGATATCGCCTAGCCCGGTGGCATCAGAGTTTTCACAAGGCACATCTCTTTAAACATTTCTTGTCCGAGCGGTTAGCTCGGCAAGACCGTTCAGAAACCGCTTCTATAAGTCTAGAAAGGATAAACAACAAGAGCGCATCGAGCGGAAGATCCTGCAAAGGTGGAGCATTCTCTCCCTGTTGGATACCTTCCAGGCCAGAGTAGCCGTTCACTTCGCTGCACGGTTCTGACTCCACTCTGGACATCAATCTACTGTAGGCGCTTTTTCCATTTCTTAGGTGCAAAAAGCTCGATACGATTCGGTGACCCAAGTGGTTTGATAAAATAGTTCTTTTGAGCCTCACAAATTGGGTACCGACCTCTATTTGCATTATGCCATTTCGGCGCATGGTTTTGATGGCCGTATTGAACGAAAGTTGCTCGCGCGGGACGTTGGCGAAAGGGATTCTTTGCATCGGATTGTAAAGAGGGTTTGTCAAAGCCTAGGGAACACGCTCATGACATGGGTAAAGTGGGTTGCGGGGGGCTGTTTCCATTCCCGCTGCTTTGCGTCTCTGTGGACGTACAACACGTCATTCGGTTGTGGTTCCGCGTAAGCGAAGGTTAAGGATTCTTTTATACATCCCCATGCTATCCAATCCTTCGCAATGGTTCACCCTTTAGGGAGCCTTTCTGTCAATTTCCATCCCTTTTGGGGTAGCGGTCAAGAATATCCTATCCTTGCCTCAGGGTTGCCTCTCCGCTCAACTCGGGCCGATAATTATCAAAACTTCGTATGGGCGTGTTTCACCCTGATCTTTAGCGTTAGAGACGCAAAGCTCAATGGTGTGGCTTCCTCCCCCAACTACATGTATCCACGACATTTATGTGTATATGAGGTATCGAAAAAAAATTATATTAACCTTCTCAACACCAAAAAACATCACAAAAGTGACAAATAGAACTTCTGTGAAAAATCAACAAATAAAAATATAAAATAAATAGACATCTTACAAAAATTTCTGAAAAAAAATCTTGTTCCCGTTAGCAATTCTTGCGCTTTGAATACATCTTCCTTGAGAAAAAAACTGTCTATTTCTCTACTGCGACCCCTTCCTGGGCTCGCTCCAAGCTAAGCACGACTCATCACCTGAGAAATCCTCGACGTTGACTCACCCCGCTAGGCGATATTCTGGGCACCACGTGCCGGCCTGCAAGCTGCCCTTAAACGTGACTTTTGTCACCATGGTTCGCACTATTACTAGCTATTTCGGAACATTCTACAACATTAGGACATTTTATCAAGAAATATCACTTTGTTCACAATGCACTCCAATAAAATGGACCCTGCGTGCAGAATCCTTGATGATATTTGCAGATAATAATGCCATGGTGCAGTTCACGAATGGCTGCTACCACATTAGCCGCTGCTAAATATCGAGATCTATCGCACTTCTTATAAATAGTTGTTGACCCAGGCTCTCAAAGGGCAGCTCCATTCACCAGCTGCTTTTCGATTCTTAAAAAATACCATGTTTATGAATATGTTAGGCATGAACTTTTTAGCACAAAGGTCAACTCAAATTGAGAATATTTTGAGAATTTTTTCTGCTACCAAAAAAATGTCCTTTTCGAATCGAGTCTGTCAAAAACACGACGCCTAAATGCGCTGCCTCCCCAGCCCTTCGCCTGCCAAATAAGGAAATATTTCGGGTCACCCCAGTAAAAAAGGTGTAGGTAAGGGCCGGTCTGACCCTAAGGTGGCTCTTCTGAATAAGGGAGGCCACGTCGATTCCCTATGGTAATGGAGGAACAACAGTGTCAAACGGGTAGGGGGGGGGGTTTGTCGTTGTTTGTCCTAAAAAAGGTTGCATCGTAGTGGATGGTTAACCAGGGAAAACATCACTTCCTACAAGCTCAAAGGCCGCGCCATGGGCGACCCGCGGCCGGATAACCCCGCCCACCCGACAACAGTTACCACTTTTTTGCTTTTCTGAGCTAATTTCGGCTCTGATGAAGGCAGGAACCCGAAGAGTAAGCGTAATAAGCTCTGCAATATTGAAAGAAATCATATTCCATTGTATTCGGCGGGTAAGGATCTCTGCACTACGGACTCTACAACACATTTGACGACATCCTCCAAAAAACCTAAGAGCTAGTAGTTTAAAGCGATACCTGATTAGTATGACAATGGTGGCTATACTTCAGAATTTAGTTTTGCCAGGCTACCAATTCGTTGACAAGAAGTCGTTACATCTTGTGGACGCTGTCGTCATTTTATGTTGTGAAGTCTGCAGTAGACACGCAGTGTACAAAGGGTACAAAAAGTGCAGAAAAATTGCAGAACAGTCTTTGGAATTCGTACATGACAATTATTTCCACTAATTAGACAGGTGCAGAAGAAATGTTGCTGTGAGACCATCGGCCATCAGTCATACAATTGAACTTTAATGTGGTATTATTTGACTCATTAAGAACAATCAACACATTTGTGTTCATTACATCGTTGGAATTCGTTGAAATGCAGGAAATCATTTCCTGCATTCCGTTCACTTTAAAGGCCTCGTCCGGGACCAAAGTGATGTGTTATTAACCTTGTAGTGAGCAGAGGAGATATGAAGCGCGTGACGGTGTAAGAAAGCAAGAGAGAGCAACTATCGACAAGGGCTCAAAAAAAGACCTCTCCAGAAAAAGGCGAATTGGAATTGATTTGTGGGTGGAGTCAATAGTGTTGGGCGGGGCCGATGCTGTAACAAGCGCTTCGCGCTTCGGCCATTCGCAAATCTCTTGGCGACATTCCTGCCCACTCTCGCTTGCCACATTGTGTAATTTTATCGACGAAAAGATTTTAGGTTCGATCAAGATTCACCCTTGCTTAACGTCACATTTAGGGTGGAATTGTTTTAGTTTTTCAGGGAGCAGTAGGCAATGCACCGAGATGTCCTCAAACGAGCGTTTTTTGCTGCAGGTTGACTTGAATTTAACGCATGAGCCCCCACGGGGATTAGAGGTTTGAGACGCAAACCACTCCCCATAACCTCAACTTGGGTTAGGTTGATTTCTCAAGGCGAGTGAAGTTGTAGCAGTTGAGTAGAGCCTCAGCGGCTTTCCTTCACGAATTCCTGTTTGGAAACCAGCATTTCCATGCAAGCAACAGGCTGGTAAAAGGTTTGCGAATAATGGTGAAAAAGCAGAAAAAAAATGTAAAAATAATATTAAAAAAATATAAAAAAAAAAATATTGGCAAATAATGACTTTAAATTATGTGCACAATGGCGGTTTTCAACTTCTCAGAGCGGTTTTGTTGCACGAAGATGCCACAATACTTCAAAAGGAAGGTAGTCCAATCAAAAACAAGTTGAAGAGGGTGCAATCTCTTCTCTTAAAGTGTTCAAATTCTGGAACGTCACGTAGTTTCGCATTTTTGTGGAGAAGAACCGCACTTCCTGTTGATCAGTGGCGCATGTTGACTTATGATGTATCTTTTAACGACATACTATCAGGGACTTCTTACGCATTTCAGAGCGTTTCAAACGAAAAAGTTTTGGGCGCGTCTTGCGGTGAACGGGTCACTTTGCTGGACTAATTCACAATGGGCGGTTCATAAATTATGTATTTCAATTTTGGACCAAACGGCAGTCTTTTTTCATTTGAGGCTTAACTGACCCAACCGAATGATTTGAATAGTAGATCAATGTCAACGCGCTTGCGAGTGGATAGTGGTGTCCACTAGAGTCTACAGATTACCGCTCTTCTGGGTTCCACCGAGGTAGCTAGACGATTGGCGCTAATGATTTTTCAATGTTCAACCGCTTCGATTTTTCTCGTCCTCAGTCCCGATGATGTCTGCGCGTCCGATCCGCTAGTCTTCGTCTTGAGTTGGGTTTTCCGCTGATCAAACATCTCTTTTTACATCACTTCGGCACTACTACTTTCCGTTATTCATTAGGACTTCTATTGTAGCCGAATTGTAGCCAATCTGCCCCTCATCGATGTCCGTCAACAGTTTTTTTGATTCCCCGAAGTCCAACTTTGCCAAGAACTTTTCCAATGGACGTAGGGACAAACAAGTGATATAAATGAAATGCGTCTACTGCCCCATATCCTTCCGGATGCGAAGGTTTTGCTGTGATTCAGATAGCACAGATAGAGCATTAAACCTGCCTGTACAAGCGACACAAGTAAAGTCTTATTTCTATTGATTCGCAGTTTGCCGACTGAATCTTCCTGGCTACCATTCTAAGGCTGACTCCCTTAAAGGCAGCGATACGATAAAGAGGAAGCGCATCGGGAAGCATATGCACCACACGAAGCAGTTACTTGGCTGCCAAGGAAGCGAGGTGTGGCGCTTTCACGACGAAAGGTGCGC
>MU888523.1:15000-27491 GCA_036418205.1 Ostertagia ostertagi
CAAGAAATTTCATTGATGGGCTGATTCCACTCAAATGTGGAAGTAGGGCTGGGAAGTGGCGCCAGTGACGAAATAGAGAAAAGAAAATTCCTGACATGCACAGGAAATACGAGCATTTTGCTCAATGCTGTGGAGAAGTTCAAAAGACAGGGAGGGAGATGAGAGATAATGTGAGCGCAGAGGGTGGTAGAGAATTCCGAGAAGAGAGAGCATAGCAGATCAACGCAGCGACGCAGACAAGACATCGATCGGTGGGCGGACCATGTTATGTTTGGTGGAGGCTCCTCGTGGCTTGTGGTTTCATGTAGAAAAGGTCGGCGACTACTTTACATTTGGGTGCCATTAAGTAAGGGTTCTAGGGGGGGGTCTGACCCCGAACTTTGCCTTAAACGACTACTTTTGGTCGGTACTGTAGCTGATAGATGAGCAGAAAATTCTTTCTGGCCGTTCTCTCGAGTGGTCTCACTGATTAATCCTTCATAAGGCTTAGCAAAGTTCTATGCATTCGTAATAACTTCGTATAGCATACATTATACGAAGTTACGTCCATGCAAACTTCTTCTCTCGAGTGGTCTCACTGATTAATCCTTCATAAGGCTTAGCAAAGTTCTATGCATTACAGAAATTGCAGACATTTCCATGCACATCGAATTACGTCATGGTTCATACATTAGAAAGAGAAATGGCAATGAAAAAGTTGACAACTGACATATCCACACGCCTTTCACGTCAGCGAACTCAAAAACTATCGTGCAAATCAGCGGTCAGTCCAAAGGCCTAGAAGTTGCTGCGGTCATGCTTAGCGCGCATGTGAGCCAAGAAATCCTCCATAGGGTAAGAACTTGGGTAACATACGAGTTTCAAGGAGTCATGTAATGTTCAACGGTACATTTGCGAAAGGATATAATAGAGAGTTCCATTGGGAGCATATGATGACTTCTTGTGCTTTGTCATGCTCTCCGCTGCTCTGCCACTTTTCAACGTTCCTTCTTGTCACGGTCTACGAACTCTCGGCATAATCGCGCATAGGTCCAAGGCGCTGAACGCTGGAAGCGGAATCGTTGCCAGCAGGATACGCCTTCCGACATCCGATTCGAGAAACTTGAAAGATCTTAATTTCACCTATATCCAGTACTTCCTTAACTACAGAAAGCGAGAAAATTTTTGAGCTTTCTCGGACGCAACATCTGGCTTCACCTGGCCTTAAAAGGCACGGGTTGGTACTATAATGTCCGAAAATGAGACAATAATAAGTACGAAGAGGAATGAACAATTGAGGAGGGAAAAGTGAAAACCGGCAAAAAATTGGAATTTGTGAGGTCAATTCTGATGTGATGGAGAACAGAGCTACAAGGAGAGAGAAATACGAGAAAGCACGTTGTATGCGAGGGCGCAGACACCACGTATGCTGCATCTGTAGGAATAGCAGCGGTCGCAGCGGTCAAGCGAAGGCATTGGCTCCGTTCAGGTAGCGTAGACAGTATCGCCCACCACTGGAATCAGGGCTGCTACCCACTTGAAGATTTGAAGAATCAAGGAGTTACTATGAGAATTCATCGACCCAGGTTTTTGAAAAATGTTGGATTATGAACAAAACTTCACCCCAGGTGGGACTCGAACCCGCACCTATCTCTTACAGCTATGCCCATGAAGCCTGAGTTAGCGTTTGAACGGCTGCCAGTAGCGTAAGGTATAGCCATTGCCACGGGAGGCGAGAGGTGCCCGGTTCAAGTCGGCCGGACGGCAGAAGTTTTGCTCATAAACCCAGTATCTTGAAAGTAAATAATTTTGTCGCACCCCAGGTGTGATATGAATAAAAATTATGCATGCAATATTTATAGAGGTTTTCGGCGATGTTGTTTTGATTTTTATTGTTGTTCGAATCCTTTCTAGACATTCCATGATTTCGGTTTTTTGTGCACGTGTTCAAATATAACCCATAGGCTGTCGTTTGGTCTGACTCGTACGTTCTCCTTGCAAAGTTGGCTCATTGAGAAAAATGGTTATGACATCAGCACAGACCAGAGTGCAGCTGGCTGTTCTGTGATGCGTGGGAAGCAGCCGCTGTCTTGCCACGTGCAATTTGATCTCTTTTTTTCCATTTACGACGACTTCGCGAACAAAGTACTAGGAAAAAATTGCAAGAAAAAAGTGAACGGAGGCCGACTCTACGATTCTCAAGTTTCAAAGTTACCGGATGACGTAACTCAGCTTCTAAATATACAAATATTTGGGTAGTGTAATAGCTTGTGAGGAGATAAGGGGCATTAACTAGGATTTGATGATTTTGTGCGGATTATTTGGGGCACCAAATAATCCGCACAAAATCATCAATCGCTCAATCTGTGTGCGAATTTTTTCACACCTATAAAATATTTGCATCTTAAAGCTCTGACCAGCTCAGAGCATTTCAAATCATATTTAGGGCCGATGTCAGACTTTGCGAATCGCGCGATTCGCTAGCGTCTGCGGTCGCGTCGCGGCCAGTGAATCACTCAATTGGCTGGTACCGCAACGCGACCGCGGACGCTAGCGATCGCCAAGTCTGATATCGGCCTTAGCGGTCAACCAAGAACGAATAAAGCTAAATAAGGCTAAAAAGAGGACAACTGTACCTACAAAAACACAAAAAAGCTAAGCGTGGTAGTGCTGACAAGCTATGGTAAGTACACTATGAAGAGCTGAGTTGGGATGAAATGGTGTCCCATCTGGGGCGAAGGTTTTGTTCACAATCCAGCATTCTTGTGAAACAAAAAAGCCAATTTTTAAATACCAGTTATATTTGAAGTTTAAAAATTTCAAATTATTTCATCACCCGACAGACTGCATCTATTCTTTGAATGAAATTTTTTTGATTTTATCGTATGCACAAGTTTAGGAAAATCTGCAGATAATTGTTCAAATGGCTGGAAAATGACTGGAAAATTATTTTTGAGGGGGAGGGGGTGGTGGGGAAAGGGTTACCTTTCATGCATGTAACTTTACGAGCCGTTGAATAATTGTAGTATTCTCCAAAAAAGCAACTCAACAAAAGGGTTGGCGCTGTCGCACATACGGGGGCATTCTTAGGGACTAAGCTGGGCTGGAGGCAGGAACTACATACGGCTCCAATGAAAATAACTCACTCTGGAGTCTGTCCTCCTCCCCAAGGCTTAGTTATGTACCTAAAAAGGAGATGTTCTACGCGGGTTCAAATGCACTGACTCAGTGCATTTGAACCCGCGTAGAACATCGAATCAGTGAAACTGTTGATCACAGTCGGAAGCGGAAGTTTTCCACTTTTTTATATCCCGATTTCCGATTTTACCAGGCTAACGTGAAACTTTTGTTAGTGGCAAATAAAATCGATGTAAATTTCAATTTTATTAATTCACTCTTTATTAGTAGATGCATTTATACTTAATTTATATCAACATGAACACATGTACAGTACCAGCACAACATTCTTCAGAAGAAATGTTTTTTGTAGAGTCAGAAGTAAGCTGTTATACGAAGTTATACGAACCCAGAAATCGTATATCAGAAGAGCCCTCATCAGAAGATTTGTGAACAGAAGATATACTCCTCAGAAGCAACGACTGCGCTTTTTTTCTGCATTTACTCGGTCCGAAAATCTATTTCTTTGATTGGGCAAACTTTTGTAAAAATTCCACCAATTGCTTGAGCACACGTAAATTTTCGAATCATCACGAAAATGTTGCTGCAATAACTGGGAAGCGTTGGTGGGCAATAAGCTTGAAATGAGTGAAGGGGGCATACTCAAGCCAGGGCCGAGTTCATAGCTCGCGAATAGAGAGATTACCTCAGAAGTGGAGAAGGATATAGCGCTTGAAATTTATATGTATCGATTAAATCGCTTGGGAGTAGCAGATTAGCGTCTCAGGTGCATTGTGATCAATACGCTATCTTATTTGTCAGAGCCTACCCACTCTCTATGCCTAGTATTACTACTTATCCTAACATCCTTGCCATGTGGTTTATAGTTACGCTACCAGGATTTTTGATATTTGATATTTATTATTGGAAAACAAACTCTAGAAACAAAACGTCACAAATGAGTACGAACATATCTCCAATAAGTAAATGCAAGATAACCAAATGGGGTACAAGAATGGGAACTGTTTGCACAGGGAGCGGAAGTCAGCACAGAAGGGCAGTGGCCGCCCACACTGCAAGCTCATGCAACAAGAGGAAGAGCTCCGGATACCAACTTAGTAGTCTGCCAACTGCGAACCAACAGAGTCAACCCTGCGTTGCGCAGTTCGCAACGGCACGTTGAGAGATCCTCAACGCACGCTGTATGGGCGGAGACGCAGACGGCTCGAGCATGCGAGTGTGAATGTTCGCGCGAGAGAACGTGTCTAATCGGGCGAAACTGCGCAACGTGGCCGTTGAGAACTGCGCAACGCAGGGTTGACTCTGAATCCAACTCCATGGCAGAAGTACTAGCGAGGGGAGGGAAAAGAAAAAAAATATCAAGCTCAAAGTAAGCAACGAAATCAAACTAAAGTATATAAACATAACAGTGGCATAAATTCAATCAAGGCATTGAACCTAGAATATGGATAAATGGATCGCTTCTCTGCCTCATCAAATTGAAAGTGCTTAGTTTCATGTTCTCAGAACCAACCTTGAAAATCATTTCTCACTGTCCTCTTGAATGAGCTGGAAGAGCTCGAAATTCACGACAAAAGGTGGCAAATCATTCCAAAGGGCAATAATTCTTTGATTGAAGGAGCTCCAGAATTTGGAGGAAATCGACCATTTACCACGCCGATGACAACGATCAAAGCATAGAGAAATTTGGAGCCTCAAGGTAGCCATTAGCGTACTTTTCGGAGAGGCATGCCATTTTTGGCATATTCTAAGGAAGTTTCCAAGTACTCGATAGTCTACCCAACTGTAAGCAAAGTGGCAGTTACGGAAATTCAATCCGAGGTTAGTTTCAGGTGATGGGTAAGAATCAAGCTGAAATCTTCGCATCAGCTTCCGAATTGCGTGAACCATTACCGTTATTACGAGACCGAACGCCTCCAAGTGCTTCTGCTGAAACTCCAAACCTCTGCGTACCAGTTTTGGAGCTATTCACTGTAACTCCAATATAATGGACGAAACATCAGATTGTTGGAGATTCACAACATTTTCATAGGCAGAATTTCTGGAGCAAACTTCAAGAATTAGTCGATGTTATCTGGAGCTAATAGTAACGGACAGTTGATTAAGTACTTTTTGTGCGAGAGTATATCTTTGCAAATCTATGCTGACTTTATCTAACAAGGGAAGGATACCAAGTCGAAGTGGCCATCCGTAATGAAACCTATACTCAGAGATGTGTTTTCGGACGCTGATCTCGAATCCACTCTCCAAATTTGCGAAACGATTCTCTGAAAAGTGTTACGGAGGTTGTTTCGAATGAAAGCCCACTGTAAGAGACTCCGGCAGAGCTCGCTTCCAGCGGCGGCTTGGCCGAGTGGTAGTGTTGGCGGCTTCCAGTGGTAGACCATGGATGGGATCTTGCTGGGCATGAATTTTGCTTTTGTAATTAGGTCTAATTTAAGTATAAAAAAATTATTCAGTGTTGAAATTTTCACTGCGTCCAAAGCTAACGCATGTTTAGAGGGGTTTGTTTAACGCATTCCATTTTTTCGTAATGTTTCGACCACTGTCCGGGGAGTTTCTACGCCACGGAAGTGATCGACGATGGGCGAAACCAATTGGGAGATGCTTGCTCAACGGACCAAACTACTTCGAAGGCCCAATTTTGGGAATCTGGCATTTGAACCCAATTTCGAAACTCGGTCTACAATGAGTCGTAGGTGTTACCCCTAGCCCCAGCCATACCCTCGTGATGTCCTACCATAAACGGCAGCGAGCGTGTACTGAAAAAAATATCATATTAATCTTCGGATGGCACGAGCAAGTAGAGCAGGCAACTATATCTCTTTCACAATAATGACTGAAAGTTTAATTCAATCCCACGATCAGGCTCTGACAGTGGGTTGATGGATAGATGACTGCCCACATTTTCGACTTCAAGTCAAAATTTTAGATTTGGACCAAATGTTGTTGAAAGGGGTGTTTCGACGCGCTGAACACGAATATCGCATCTGCTTGGCACGAAATTGCCTTACGTGCGCTACGGGTGTCAGAGGCGGTCACTTGCAAATGACGCGCACAGTGCTCGAAGCTCTTCGCCAGCTCTGTTTACTTGTGCTATAGGCAATCGCTGATAACTTAGCATGGATAAGAGTCCCTTAAAACGTTCACAAGAAAAGCAAAAGTGAGAACTCGCCAAGAACTCGAACTCACGACCTCTCGTTCGTTGAGCCGCACCGCTGCCACTGCACTATCTCGCTTCATAACTACGTTCAAAGAGTCGTTTCGCAGATTTGGAGAGCAGATTTGAGATAAGCGTCCAAAAACACATCTAGTGGTGTATGTCTCGTTACAAATGGCCACTTCGACCTGGTATCCTTCCCTTGTCAGATCCAAATCTCAACGTTTGCCTCTTCAAGTAGTTCTGGACCCCGCTTAGCTGCACTGTGCCTGCGTCATCTATTCAAAATCGCTGAGGCGATTTGCTCAAGCAAATTTCCTCAATAGGCCTCTTAAAACAGCTTCCAGACCGTGGACGCGCGCTTTGAAATCCGCGCAAAGAGTTGAAGCTTCTACACTAGCTGGATAAGTTGGGGATCTATTTTACTGGTATTTTGACTCGGTCCTTCACCTTGGTCGAACATGGGAAACCTGACCGTATTTGCCTTGCGAGTGTTTCACAAAAAGTTGGGCTTGTGACTAAAACTTCCGCCCAAGGCGGGCCTCGAACCTGCACCTCCCGCTTATCGGGCAAGTGGGCTGCAAGTTACGCTACCGAAACAAGCTTCACCCTAACTCAGCTTTTATCCGGGGAGCATAGTGGCTTGAAGGCGCCGCGTGACACTTGCGTCATGTTTAGGATTGGCATCTGCTCACTCTGCTCCAGCTTTTCACCTAGTCGCAGATAACCAGCAAATAATACCCTGACAGGCAAAGAGCATAATAGTTTGAAGACAATCTTCAACCTCATGTTTTACAGTGATCATTAGAATGCGCCATGCATGTGGCAAGGGTAGATGAGATGGGCGCCCGTATAAGCGTCTTTTCCTTCTAAAAAAGAATAAAGACATAAACCGATCGACCCAATAGGAAATCAAGGCCCGATTGACCTTGGGATCCTCGAATCCCTTGAGTCTCATTTTATGGGTTTCATCAAGCGGAAAGCACGTCAACACGGAGATAGGGTGATAGAAAATGCTAGAAAGGGCCAAAATAGCGCGGCACAAGGGCTGAAAGGCTAAAGGGCTTAAAGGCTAAAAGGCTGAAAAGGGTAAAAGAAGCGGAGATGTGGCCACCAAAAGAGGAAATTCCTGAGGTTGTACCTGGATACCAGTAGCTAGTTTATAGCAGTCAGCCAATTTTAGATGTGGTCGTCCTCGGGGTCCAAAAAGCTGAACTCAACCTTTTCACGTTCACGACCTTTTCAACGACATCTAATTATAAGGCGCTGTGCGAAAAAGCCATTTGCAACTAAGCGAGCATGCATTGTCTGATTGGATTTTGACTACCGTAATCGGCCAGTATGGAGTTTCCATCTAAACATATCTGCTTGACAAGCTTTGAATGTCACACGTAACAAGCGAATTAGTCGAGTTACCTTAAATGCCACAAGCACTTTTGCAAACATTTCCCATTTCCCCTTGCAGACATTCACAACTTCGTCGTCTATAGAAAGGTCATTCCGAATGGAGAACTCGTCATCAGTCACATTGAACATGAAGGTGGAGGTTACTCCTTTTGCAGACACTTTTTTAAGCCTTCATAAAAAAATATGACGTCGGGAGGGCTGAGGACTTTCTTGTGAAAAAGGAAGTTTGCCGCGTGGCAAGGATTTTTTTATTCAAAGGTATTTTGGTGGCAAAACACGAGGGAATAGCGAAGGGACGGAATAAGGCACTGTGTACTAGCCCAACCAGAACCAGTCCTTTTCCACTTCTATTTCGTTCGGTAGCTTTCAACTTGGGCTAAACTACGAAAGAGTACCGTAGGAATCGCTCCATGCATCCACTGCAATGCTCCCAATTAAAGATTTGAGATGCGGTGCATGGCGTATCCAAAGAATATAGCCAGAAATACTCAATCTAGCTAAATTAGGCCATTTTTAGCCAATTCCTACATGGTTTTCTTATCGATTAAGTGCAGAGCAAAGATGAAGGGAGTCACGAGCTCTTTGAAAGGCCCAGCAGCTCTTGTGGCACCGTGTGAGAAAGTTGGACAGTGTGGGTCCTAAGTGGAATATTTTGTTCTTCAGCGTACTTCGAACCCTTCTCGATGTATATTGCCAATAGGGGTGGGTCGTGTTCCAGATTTTCGGTAGAGTGATCATACTGTATGTAGTGTGATCGTGGGAATGGAGGGATGTGAGATTTCCAAAAGGGACTATGGTGGGGCAATTCCACGGTCGTGTCGGCAAGTGGTCAATTTGTTGTGTGTGACCCCTCTCACGTTGGTGGTACACGACGGGGGGGGGGGGGGGGGTGATGTGGATCTTTTGAAATTTTTTCAACGTCACGGTTGTTTCTTTTCCCAAACTGCAAGTGAAGTGTCCTCCACTATGTTGCAGTATATATGAGGGGGGACATTTGAGGAAGAACGTAGGTTTCTATAACATTATTTCGAGTTCCGAGTTCCGGCCTTTCTGGGAGCGTTACGATCAGCTTGTCAAAAAAGGTGGAGCCTAGGAGACATTCCGTGAAATTAGCGAACGGCAATCGCAATATAAGGGGGCACTGTGACTACAGTGCATTGAAAACCGCGTGAGACATGTTTTTTTTTGTTAAAAACGGGACTAAGTCTTAGGCGTGGAAGGAGAAACTCCAAGGTGCGAGCCATTTCCGCGGAGCTCCTGCCCCTCCAAGGCTTGGTCCTCGAATGCCCCCGTATACTGCGATAGCGTCTAGCAAACTTGTCCGCACTGCAGGATGAGGAGGGCTTTGTCAACCAGATCGACAGTCCACAAAAAACTGAGCAAAAGTGACTTCACCAACGAAATTCCGCATTTGCTCCGGGATAACTGCTCCAAGTCCTTCCTGGTAACCTTGAAGACAGTGGACGAAGACTTGCTCCCGCTAGCTAATGGGCTCCTCAGTGTCTTCTTTTGTCCTATAATAACCTTTGGTCTATTTGTTTATTTATTCATTTATTTATTTATTGCACGCTTAGGTGCGCTACATTAATTCACATCTTAACATCAGTAAAACTAGGGAACACAGAACATTAATTAAGTGAACCAGCTAGGCAGCAGGCGAGATAAAGAGATGATTCTCCAGGACTAAATTTGAAAAGCAGAGATGTCGACAAATGCAAATTAGGAGGTTCCTGTAGGCCCAATTGAAGTTGTACTCGAACAGAAATGTGTTCAGTATTCGTCAGTCAGTGTTTAGAAGTCAATGGGCGGATAGCGCTAGGGATAACGCCACTCCTAGACGGGCACGAAGCATACGCATGGAATCAGAAACTGAATTTTCGGATGTTAGGTATTCCCTACCCCTAACAATTCAGCTTCTGACCCGCCACAGATCATGTCCAATCTTGGAACAACTGTTTTTGGGTGACTACAGTAATTATAGGCATCTCAGTGAGGTTATGATCTGGAGGTCTCCTTATCAAGCGCTTGGAACTGATTCACGACAAATGAATGAATTCACAAGGCATAAAGCACTATCAAGTATAAAAAAAAAAGCACAAAAAAGGTCATAGATATTGCGTGGCTTATGTTCAATGTGTCGTCTATCCTATAACCCTGTACGGCATTAGCTCAACAGGCTTACTCCAGAAACAAAGTTCTTCGCCTCCTTTTGTATGAGACCTAAAAGGCAGGGTGTTGAATAAGAAGGTTGAACAATAAAATCCCTTTAACTACACGGAAATCGGAAATCGGAGGAGCTAAACCTAAACCTCTCCCTCAGAAGTTCTTCTACACCTGTTGAAATTTTTTATAATGGCAAGAAGCCCAAGGAGGTTAAAGGACAAAGCAAACGTCTCAATTTCCTATGGTCATGCGTGGGAGAAGAACGCAGGAAAGCTTTTTCTAGTGGATCGGGAACCACTCGAACTCCGACCTTGGGGAAGAATCGGATTGGCTCAGCAGTTTGTTTACGGGGGTTGTCGTCTTTGGGAAAAAATTCCAACATGATTACGTCAGCAGGCGACTTGATTTCAACCGTAGTGGTATGCACTAGCGTGTAAAAAAGGCGAAATGACCTCGAAAGTCGCTCCAGAAATGACTACCGTAATCCTAAACAGCCGCAGAGTTTTCTTAGAACTTTTTCATGCAAATTTGCAAGCCAAATCATGCCTGGCTTGCTTTCTGCTAAGCGGCACCCACATAAATGCCGGTTTTCCATTTTTAATACGTGACTGCAAATCGGGTAATCTTGGAGCAATTAGCGAAGTGATGCAATTCTTCCTGATGAGTCAGTGGCTTCCGAGCGCAAAGTGGGGATTATTGCAGAGTTCACTAAGCCCTAACACAGGCTAAAATTGGACCAAAACTGTGCAAAATCACTCGCGCTAAATCCGCTCAGCCAACTCGTTTTCAACAAAGATGGGAATGAGTAATGGGTTTCCTTGACCGCTTACTCGGCAAGCAGATAAGTTCCATTTTTGAGTTGCGCTGCACTGAGGTCTTCATTTTAGGCACAGCTGGCTGCAAGGGAACAGGCGCTGCCATCCTCTGGTGGGTCTCCAGATCATATCCTTCTTGACCTCACCCGAGCCAAACCTTCGGGGCACAACCGACGCGGCTCGAGCTAAGGTAAGAAAGTACTGCTACCAATCTCTCGGTCAATCTCTCTTACATAACCATTTAGACTAACAACACCATAAGAACACAAACAAATGTCGGCGCTATCGCAATACACGGGGGCATCCTTTAGGACTAAGCCTAAGAGAGAACAGGAACTTCGGGGAAATGGAGATGGCTCATCAATCTCGAGTTTCTGACAGTTAGTTCAAGCATGTGCTATCACATTTCCCGTGCCTTGCGATAGCGCAAAACTCCATGTATCTGAAAGTATTGAGTGCATGGCGTATTTCAAGGCCATCGGCTAGCACCAGCCAGTGACCAATAAGATGAGCAGCCACATATGGTTTTCCTGGCTCAGCTTGATTCCTCAAGTGTGGTAATGTAGAGCTGCCACAACGAATAGCCCCGTGATGACAACCCTTCTGACGGGGTTCAGTGCCACATGGCTTTTTAGAACCCCATGGGAGAAATAAATACCTGAGAGCATGCTGGAGTAAGTGGAACATCCTGCAAAGTGAGTTAAAACAACGGCGATCAGGACAGTCATTCGGAATACCTACAGTTGACGGGGTGCAAATATTGTATTGAACGAGTGGGTGGTCCCTTGAAGTCTAGCTGTTTTGAGGTAGGAAACAGAGCAAAACGTACAAACCCCCAATGACACCTCAGACCTGGTCCTGGCTGACATTTACAGTACCCTAGCGGCTCTCAGTTATCCGAGGTATTCGGCAGCTTGCAAAGCTTGACCTGGCGTGAAGCGCCCCAACCAACATGTCGCCCAGCGGGGTGATGTTTGCGATGTCGCTTTCGCCATCTTTTCGGTCGCCGCTCGTCCGTCGTACCTCACCCGAAAATCATAATCGACAACATACGTCGCATTCCGATCGCGCGTAAACGCGTCGTCCAGACTGTAGGGCACTGACCAACACCCGTATATAATCTTTATCGCCGGGGCTTCCATCGCCGGAAATCCCGCTGTCGCCTGCATTCACGCTGCTACGTTCCACGATGGCGCAACCAATGACTCACTGATTCGGGAGCGGTTTATCGGTCGCTTCGGGTCGGAAATCGCTTCGATCGGTCAAATATTCAGTCTCTCCGGCTGGGGACCAACTCAAAAGACACGCTGGTAGTTCGATGGGAGGGGGGCTTGTGGGGAACAAGAGCTATCCCATTGAACTTCGGGTAAGAAGTGGATTGCTCTTTTGGTAAAGAAGAAAAGGCAATGTGACAGAGGATACGCCATGTATCTGATTTCTGCACCAAACTGGTTAAATACCTAGCGGCTACTAACACCGATTTATCAGGAAACGCCGCGCTATCCCAAAATAAGGGGGCATTCTGAAGGACTAAGCTTGGTAGGGGGCAAGAGCTTCGAAATAGAATGGAAATTGCTCGCGCACTATGGGGTCACTTCTTCAGCTTCATTTTGACAAAAGGATCTCTCACACTGTTTGAAATGCATTGCCTCCACAGCGCCCCCCCCCCCCCCTATTTTGCGATAGGGCCAAAAATCACCTAATGCTTTTGAAATCGATGCTATTTGTTCCCAAAAATCCCTGGTACCAGATATGCAATCTCTTAGAGATGAAACCCTTCACTAGAGAGCACCAGTCTCTACCCTAAAGCTGATCCTGGTCCGCTTGAC
>MU888524.1:0-12653 GCA_036418205.1 Ostertagia ostertagi
TATGATCAACCCAGTGCGAGGGCGCAGACGAGCAGAAAATGGGCGCCAAATGGCGCAAGCGTCAAAAATAAATGTCATATTCGTAATCAGGACACCAAATAACCCCTATGTACAAGTTTACACCGAATTTGGTGAAAACAGCCGTCGTGACAAGGTGGCGCCAAATGGCGCCAGCATCAAAATGAATGTCATATTCGTAATCAGGGCATCGAATTACCCCATAGGCAAAGTTTCGACGAAAAATAAATTTTGAGATTTTGGGCAGTAACAGTGGAATAGTGCCCTTTTTTTATCATGGACTACTACCCTGCAACTACTTACTCTCTAAAACTTAGAACGATGGTGGTGGGGGGACAGTATCGAGGTCCCCTCAAAACGGAGAGGGGGTCGCGAAGTCCCAAAAATTTTGAAATCGGAACTACGGATGGGCGCTGGATGTAAGTCGGACGAAATAGCCCATCCTTGACTTCACAGAAAAAGTCTACCTCACAAGTACCCTTTCACTGGTTTCCAGAGAGCCATTCAGCTCAAGCGGTAATCATTTACTGCGTTGAAAAAGTATCAAAAGAAAAATAACTTTGAGAATTTCATTGAAATATATGAAATTAACTTTTTAATAGTCTCCGGAAACTTGCTTAACTACAATACTCCCTAACACCGCCGGTTCTGCCGACTACGACCCACAGCTCTACTTATAACCTTCATCTTGGATTCCGCAACATTCTGATTCGAAGTGCTTCTCGTTCGAATTTGAATTTGAAAGTATTCGTTCTTGAGGAAATGCTTGATGTGGCGTTTCACGTAGACACAATATCAGTAGTACGGGTTTTTCAAGGGGAAATTCAGGTTTTCATGTCCATGTTGAGTTTTTTTTTAGTTTCACAGTCTCGATCATAGTCTGCTTAATCTACTTTTGTAGCCTTGGGCGACTTCATCGCAACCGTCGCTCCACGAAATGCACATGACAAATGCAGTGAAGATCGGACCAGGGCGTTATAGACTCACCGCTCCAAGTACAGATTTTACTTTTGCTATTTTTATAGTATATTTGATTCCTGGCTAGACAGCTCAGCTTTTGAATAATTGAATACTAAACACAGCTGAATATGGCAATTGTTGAATTTCTCGGTTTTTCAGAGATTTTCTCACACGCTGCGCTAGCTGTTGACCGGCTTTTGAAATCACCAACAGATGGTGGACGCTCTGCTGAATCAGGTGGAACTCAGTACGTTCCAAAGATTTTTGAACTCTATCCTTAAAAGCAATTCCTGTTATCAACTGCCATTTTCCAGAAGAACTTCATCCTTACTTTTTTTGGTTTACGATTCAATTTCATTCATTATTTCATTTTTCCCTCTTCAGATCTTCTCTAGCTCCAGATATCGCTTATGTGAAACTCTCAGCGATGGTGGGAAAGCCATCACCGAAGAAAAGGTAGTTCGAATTTATGCTGTAATTTTCGAACTTCACGCGTGTTCATTCTTCAGAGTCTATTTCAATGACGTACCGTCTCCGGAAGAGCTGCCGTCGAAAAAGCCTATACTTGATGTGAAACATCTCGGCAGGAAATATCGAGGTTTGCATTCACTGTTTTTGTGCTTTTTGTCGTATTGTATTTATGTCCTTATTGACCAATCTTAGTTGGCAAAATGGCCGCAGGGTGGAGCAGGGTCAACCCTATGTTGCTACAAGTAGCAACGGGGGGTCGTATTTTGATGAGTTTGTAGAGGGGGGGTCGTACTTGCTTCGGTTGTAAGAAGTTGCATGTGATGAGTGGGGAGCGGCGCGGGAGAAAATTTGCCGTTATAGCGCGCGCGGATATAAGAGAATTCGTATAGGCCTCCTAACACACCGCCCCCCCCCCCCCCCCGCCTGCGCAATGCTGTACGCCGTATGCTGTAGTCGCGCTGCGCCTATGAGCAAAAGAAATCTTGAATTTCCTTATTTTTGCGACGGCTACTTTACTTTCAGCACATTTTTGTCCTTTACATGCACTTTATTTTATTGCTATTCATTGCCCATGTGTTGCAACGCCTGCTTACGGACTTTCTGACGATTCTTTTCCAAAACCTGTATTTGAGCATTTGCTTTAATGATTTTTTACGAAGATTGCTGCATTTACCAACCAGCTTGTCAAAATCATTACAGATCCATCACTCAGTGTGCCAAACAGACCTTCGAATGAAGGAACATCTAACGACAGCCTCGTGGAGCACACGGAAGAGTACGTGGTTAGTTATTACGTAAATTTATGCTTTCCTGTACAAAGTGGTGACATCGTTTTGTTTTCAAAAATAAAATACATATTATAGAACCATTAGTAACTTTTTCAATTAATAATTTGATTTTTTGATTATTAATTATTTGGATTCCTCTCAATCTCTTCTTCAGAAAATTACTTGTGGAGTGGAGGCAGTCGAATTGCCTTATAGAACTTAGTTTTTTGTGTTATTTCTGTGTCTATCATACCATAAGCTTATCTCTTTTATCAGTAAAAGTTTCTCCTGTGAAGCGAGTTCAAAATGACCTTAATTTTCGACTAATCTGAACGAGAGAGCCTCAATAGACCATTTCATTATTTTACAGGCGCTCGGAAATGCTAATGGAGCCCACAATTGATGTGGATAGTTATGAAGAAGTTACTGTGAGTGAAGAATACGACGATGGCACTGCAGAGTGAGCATTTCCACTTATGGCTTCTGTTGATGTGCAATAACATCAGAGATTTCTCGAATATCTCACTTTAGACAAAAACTGGCAAGTATTTAGACACGCTTCTCCATCATATTTAACGTCAGAGAGCCGTGAGATTATCGGTGGAAATAATTACCGTGAGCTCAAAGGCGAAAACAATTACCTCAAGGAGCAACTTCAGGCAAGCATGCTGAGGTGAGAGATTGAAAATGCACCATTTTTCTACAAACTTGCTTCAAATTCAATTCTTTCTATTTGCTTTGTTCATAAATCGAGAAAAACCTGAAGCCACATTCCGCGATTAAGTGCGACTAGCTCACTGCGTTCAAAATTGGATGTAGTTGTGTGGTTAGTTCATAGCGAAAATCACTGCAAATAAAATAGCAATGTGCTGTTCGTACAGACCGTGTTCGTGCTCCAGCGCTGCGGCAAGCTCATTTGTTCGCTCCATCTACGTCGTATGGGCGGACCATTCATACGATCAGCATGAAATCTCAAGCGGTTTTTTGCAATCTTTTATCAATTGTTGACCAATTAGGCAAACTAAATTTATTTTGAGCCCAGTAGCCCTACCCCTATTTGATCGCAGAATGTCCCTCAAAATGTTGGACGGGGTTGTTTGAATATCTACACATTTCCGCCGTTTCACTACTTTGTTATATATCGCCCAGCGTCCTCCCGTAGTCGCTCTTCATAGTGGCAAGAAGGAGTAACATCAATTACAACATTCATCGAGCCAGCAATAACTTCGCGTTTTTCTCATCTTTTCGCTCTTTTTCCATTACCTCTTAAGCAAATTTCCTTCACATTCGGTGCACACATGACAGATACCGATTTTGAACAGAGTTGTCTCACACTCACTAAAATTACGGCTCTGCAACCCAGCTCTCAATATGACGTAGGGTGATTCATATAACAGAAAGCTACTTTTTTTGCGTTTCGCAGCGCGAAACAATTGGTTTCGTTGCCCGGAACCTCGGTGTCTATGATGAAGCTCAGCCCGGTGTCTGAGGTTCCCGCAGCGGGCAAAATGTTTCGGCCTGCGACAACGATGAAAAGCCGGCTTTCTGTTCGATGTGAACGCACAACCCCCTCTTCCTCGTCGTGTGCACGCGTGTACATGTCGCAATGTACAAGTCTTCCGATCTCTCAATACAACAACTTTTGCATAAAAGCATCGGAGTGAGTTTAATATTCCTGAAATTCCCGCTTTTTCTTTTTACGAGGAAGCAACTGGAAGCACTACTTTTACAAAGAAATGGGCAAGTTAAGAAGTTGGTGTCCGAGAATCTTCATCTATCGATTAAATGTCGGAAATTGATGGGCGCTTTGGGTGAAGAAGAAATAAGAGAAGTTTTGTAAGTTGGTGTTCAAGATTCTTGGACTTTCAAGAGCCTATCCTTGCATTTCAGGAGTTGAGGTTCGTTTGCAAGAAACTTTTCCGGAGCATCATAATCTATCATCTGTTGCGGGATTCCACGATGTACAATCAGCTTTTCTTCGAGCACACTCGTTGGGAAGCGCTTTTACTCTGTTGAAATCATTTCTAGCCTGTATTTGTGATTTGTTTGAAAGCACCGGGGTCGTTGAATTGCGCTTTGGGCTAGAATGAATTCTCAGGATCGATTTAAGGCAGCTGAATACACGTGATTTGCAAAATGCACGATTATGGACAGCTGTACTGATTACACAGAACTTTCTGCGATACCCCTGCCTTGCCACGTATCGATCTTAATCTGAAAGCTCAGAATCATCCTTTTTCTCAGTTACATCCCTGATTGCAGAAAATGGATGGGTGGTCCGGTCTCAGGACTTTTGTCACCGTGAGGCTTGGCATTTCAGCGTTTCGTAGTGATGTCTGCGAGGTTGACAGAAGTCCTTATAACCGTGTGGTCCGAGTGTGAAACCATAGATACTGAAGGCACATTCTACGATTGAGGCCAGGCACATCATACATTTGCGCGGATCAGATGGCTAGAACAGCGCGTACAAGAGTGCAAGGGCTATGTGCGTTAAGGTCGCTGCACATGTTTTTCGCGATAAAACGGACGTGGAATCAACAATGTTGTTCGTTGACGTTTTCGTACAAATTTGCGGTTTCAGAATGGAACGAATATTGCGCTTTGACACGACTGCCTTATCGTTGCCTTACTGTCCGTCCCGGTGACGAACGAATTGAACGAGCCAGCAACGTCTCCATTCGTCCCTGTCGCGTGCAAGAGTTGTCCAGTGGACCCTCCTCGCTCGAGGGACACGATGTCCTTCATTCCTTTCGTTCAGAGCTTTCGTGAAGAAGTCTGACCATCGGGCCGGCGGTCGTCCAGGTGTTCGTTTGACGTCCCGAGGGATCCAGTCGGTAACCGCTCTGGTCCAACGGTCATCGCAAAATCGCATGACGTGTCCGGCCCACCTTATCTTCGATTCCTTGGCGAAAACGGCAGCGTCCCTGATCTTCGACGGCGTAGTAGGAACTCCGGATTCCCCTCTGCACTTGCGTGTATAGGGTTACTCCTAGCATCGTCCTCTCGACAGCGCGTTGGATAACGCTGACCGCATGCTCGTCTGTCTGCGCAGAGTCCAAGTCTCTGAGGCGTAGGTTAAGGCAGGAAGGATAATCATTGAATGGTGGGCACGAAGCCAAATGTTCTTTGTCTTCTTCACTACTCCCTCGATGTTCTTAAACGCTCCCCATGCCGATCGCTTCCTCCCACTCAGCTTTGGAGCTAAGTCGTTCATCGTTTTGATTTCGCGAACTAAACAAAATCCATAATCTAGCTGCAATTCGAAACTGTTCTTCCGTGAGCGTGAATGGGACATAGGTCGAGTCTATCTCATGAACATCGTCGTGGTCTCGTTTGAAATTTTTCTTCCTGTTTTTTCAATATATGCCAAAAACAGCAGGCCTATATCGTTCAACATTTCCATCTTTTTCAATTAGTCGTGGGATGTGCCTTTAAATTCTACACCCCTCGCCATTGAGTGCTCATAGTGTTCAAAGGATTCGCTTGAGTGTGCTTAAGTGTTCATTGTGTATGTGACTTATTCGTAAATTATTTACTAGAACTTTATCGTAACTGAGAGCAGCTGCTGTACACCTGTATTCCACTCTTGTTCTCTGATGTAACGTTTGCGTCCGATAGAGACATGGCTTATTTTCCATATAAACAATACTAGTCAAACAGTTTCTCGCTAAAATAAATCATTCAGGCGCTATGTGACTCGAGGGGGGCCAGTCGCCGCGCGCGGCCGTGCGGCAACAGGAAATTCGAACATTCCGGCTTCTCACGGAACATTCCAGCTTCTCACGCATGTCATGTGACTGCCCTCACCCCCAACCCCCCTGAATTGGCTACACTCCCCCTGGCTCACGAATTTCCTGTTGCCGCAACGCCGCGCGCGGCGACTGGCCCCCCCGAGGCACATTGCGCCTTTGAATGTTAGGAAGATCAGGGAACAGGTGACAACAAAAACAAAAAGGTAATAAGCAAATTTGAACATAAACTCCTAAAAGAACAATGACGGAAAGGAGCTATCTGCTACGCCTCTTCTCGGAGTTTTTCAGGTTCGCTTCTCTTTCGTAGCACATTTTTCAAGTAGTATTCACCCGCTTTGTATGATGATCGTACCAATGGACCAGACGCGACGTACAAGAATCCCATCTCACGTGCTATTCGTCCCCATTCATCAAATCTGAACACAGGAAGATCAATGAACGCAATGTTTAGAATCAGTATTAAAAACACCAACTTTTGGGGAGTTACCCATTCCTTCACCAATAAATGCCGCTTAGTTGGTTGCATGTATTGTCCAAACGTGACCACATCTACGTCATGGCTTCTTAGGTCAGCCAAACACTGCCTTACCTGAAATTTGAAGCAGGTGAATTCAAATGGCACACAAAGGCAGGTTACACCGGTTATACCTCACTCATCCTGCTTCCCCAACGACCAACATTATTGATGTCTTCGTTATAAGCTTGGGATTAGTAGATTTTGCACGTTTCAGGGCTGAATTCAAAACATATGCAATGAAACTTAGAAAATTGTATAACCTGGAAAAGAAACGAAGTATGGAGAACATATTCAAGCTAAACGATAGACAACCTGCGAGGGATTGCCAGTACTTCGCCCGTGGGTCTCGAACCCAAGGAGTCAGTCGTTCAACGGTCTCCACATTATGAGCATAGACATCAAGGCCACTTCTGAAGTAAAACAACGCAATAATGGCACAAACAAGAAGTAAAAGTATGGAGGGCTGAGTAGATGCTGCAACCAAGCCCCAGGGAGATGCGTCCCCTCCTCTGATTCAGTCCTCAGGGGAGACAAGAAAAGGCTGCGACATACATAGGACAGTTAGACCTCTGTGTTTCCAGGGGAAAAGAGTGCTTCATCAGTGGAGGGTAGTCGCGCTGCTCTAACTGTCTGGCAGGTAGAAACACAGAGGTATGCGGTCCTATGACGCAACCCTTTTTTGTCCCCCCAGAGGATTGAATCAGAGGAGGGGGATATATCCCCCTGGGGGAAGGATTGAATACCGCCCCAGGTTTTTCGGAAGAGCAAGCCTAAGGACTATGAATGAAGATCTGACAAATCACATTGGAGATATGTTAATCACTTACAAAGCCAACATGTCGATACTCTCTGTGCGACCAGCAAAATCGGGCAATAGGCATTCGATCAGCAGCTCTGGCCTTTCCTTTCTTCATAAGCTTGAACGGTTTTGCAGAGATGGCTAGCACCGCCATCTTCTACGTCGTCTCTGAAGCGATACTTAACATAATCTTCGGAACTTTTGATGGAAGGCTTAACACCTACCGATCAACGGAAGTGACAACGATGTAGTCGACGTCCCACGATTTTACAGCCAGCGCTGTGTTTTCCGGCTCCATCGGATCCAGTGGTGGTGGCTTCCGGGCTGTTTTTACCGAACAGAACCTATAATTGAGAGAGGTAAACTAAATAGTATTGAGGTCTCGTGCAAAAAAGTGCAAAAATGAAGTTTATGTGCTTCAATGTAGTTTTCTTGATTACCGCTCCTCCCTCCATCATAAAATATCAAAGCAAAGGAGTTGACTTAATTTCGTACGCAAAAGACTGAATAGAGAAAAGGCTGGGAAGTTTTGTGAGTATAATCACAACTGTTGGCCCAAGAGTGCAGTGGGTGAAAGGATAGTGATATTCAGCGTCAATCCTTTCTCACAACAATAGCATTTGAGTGCAATTTGGGCTGTGCGAGAGTGGGAAGAAGGGAATGTGGAAGTCAGTTTTTTATTCTCCCAGACAGATCTTGTACCAATAAATTGAATATCTCCTGCAGAGATTAAAAGCTTGCTCCATTTCGGCAAGATTCCAGCCGGGATTTGACCCCTTGGCCGTGAGCTCGAGAAGCGACATCTACCGATCTCTATCTCCACATTTCCTCAAGACTAGTGGTGCCAACGTAGTCAATGATGTGAAGCATGTATGGATATAAGCTAATCCCAGACGCTATAAAATCATACCTGCAACCTCGGGTGCATGTGTCACCCATCAAAAGGATCGTTGCAGTTGATATAGAATCCTTAGAGCCTCCCCAGCACTCTCCCAAGTTCGGACACCTAAAAAGACTCAAGCGGTTTTCTTGAGAAAACGAAGCAAACCTCAACCAACCTCGCCTCTTCACAAACGGTGGCTAGCTTGAGACCCTTCAGTTGTTTCTTTAGCCGCGACACATTCTCGTTCTCACTCGGAAGAACCTTAAGAAAATGCAAGAGTGGCGACAGATACATCAACGAATTAGACTCAAAATTTACCTTTTCTTTTTTTAGCCAGTCAGGTAACCGTAATCGACGATCACCTTTCTCAAGCTTAAGTTTTCCCTGGTACTTGGCAACGGCTTCATCAACACTACCTGAATATGCCAACTTGAAATATGAAACCACTTCACCATTATAGGCATGATTTTTTTTACAATTAATGTTTACCTTTCTTCAACCTCTAGTAAGGTAACTAGACACCAAGCCTAAACCCTGGCGCTTGAAACGTACACGTACAATATAGTGAACTACAGTTAAAATGGAAAAAAGTGAAAAAGAAGAAGGCTAAAATGTAAAGAACCAACCTGAACTAACGAAATCTGCGAAGGACGGCCCATCTTTAAGCTTCGTTTTAGGTTCTGACGAAGATGCCGAATATGCACGAAGAGACTGGGCTAGTGGCCGTGTTCGTTGAAGCATGTCCGAGAAAAAAAATGAGGAAAAAACAGCTCCCTTTAAATATTTAAGCTTGAGGTGAGCTTCTAGATTGATAAGACTGGTCTGCAATAGTACGGAAGCTTGTGGTGCAAAAATGCGTAAAATCGGTCGGTTTAAAAGACTGATTGCGCGGGAACGTTCAACCATTCACTTTTGCAGCTTTTAATAGTTCTTGTCTGGCTGTGATTTTTTATTTAATTTTTTATTCAGTTATCTTGTCGTGAATGTGTCGTATTAATGGATGTAGCACTTGTTTAGCGCTGTACTTCATTCTTTTCGATTGGTTTATTTGGTTTAACCTTGATTTGGTTTAATTCGGTGGATTATTATACAGCAGCCCATTAGAGCCGCCACACAAGTCATGGAAATTTTTCAGGGGTCATCGGTTATTCCCCAGTTGCTCTTTAAGTTAACGAAGTTGCGCTAATTGATTTCAAGGCGTTTATTAGGACCTGCTCGATTTAATCTTCTGTATTAAAGGAGGATTCCGCAATAGGGACGATGGCCGGAAAAGGAGCAACTTACCTAGTGGAGAGACAGGCGGACCTCCTAGCGGTGCGGACCGACCTGCAACTAAACATACGCCTCGGCGATCTAGCATGACCTTCCCGCGGCGCTATCGGCGATATACTCCCCCTCACTCACAATGTGGCCGTATGCTATGCTTTCGGGGAAGGGGATGCGTCCCCTAAGTCGTATGCTATCCGTCCCCGAAGCTCATTCGGGGAGAGGCCACGCCCACCGAGCTTCGGGGACGCGTCCCCCTACCATTATCGTTGGGGGAAGCATCCCCGAAGGCTAGAGTAGTCGCCGCGGCGCGCACTATTTTCGCTGGAGCACATTATTTTCTTATGGGAATTACATATTATCCTGAAGCTGCGCTTCATTGAAGCGTAAAGAGGGTTATGCTGCAAAGCATCGGTGGCGTCGTTGGTGTCTGCGCAAGATGCAATGGATCATATGTCCATGGCTGTGATAACAGCTGCTAATACTGGTTCAGCGCTATGGATAGAGGGAAAATTCTGTAAAAATCAAGAACCATGTTCCACTCCAACAAACTAGGATCCTGCGCTGAAAAAAAGGTGCATGCGTCTTGTGCAATATACAAATTCATGCGCACCTGTTCACTACGCATCATGTTTAGATAGGATAGAGATTGCATTTATTTACTGATTTTGTAAGTAGAGTACTGTGTTGTTGGAATATCTGCTGTCAATTGAGTATTACAGTTATACAGCTCCTCTTCTGATCCTTACGTTCATGGGCGTACTAGAAATTAGGGTCACAAAGCGAGCGGTAGGGAAATTGATAAAATTGCAGTTCATAATCGGGAAAAACACGTTCTTGGTATTATCAAACGATAGAATAAAGCACTGAAATGGATTTAAAGAAGAAATAACCTTTCAGAAAAAAAACGATCAGTCATATTGTGAGTAGAACATAGTATAAAGAAGGGTCGGCGCAGTGCACCTAAAGTATTCGGAACCATGACAATATTCTCATTTCCGTGCTCATTCATTTCCCCGCTTGCACAAGTACCCACCCTCGAGCTCCCTCCGTCTGTAGAAATGTGATTACTGCGGTAGGGGAGAACTGTTGTACCACGATACCTCTCCACAAAATTTGTATTCATAAATAATATGGATTTATCCTCACATAGTATCCCTTATTGTGTCTCGATCGAATAATAAAACTGAACGCAGCTAACAGGTATTCACTTGTTAAACGCAATTGTATGCGTGGCTTTAAGGTCATTCGAATTTCGCGCTCTATAAGCTCTGCGTCTTTTCTCCCCGAATGAATTTCGGGAGCATAGCATACGCCCTGCTTCGGGGACGTCTGCTTCGGGGATTTTCCCCGAAGCAGAACTCTTCCCCTTCCCCGAAAGCATAGCATACGGCCCAATGTCTGAGGCCGATGTCAGACTTTGCGAATCGCGCGATTCGCTAGCGTCCGCGGTCGCGTTGCGGTACCAGCCAATTGAGTGATTCACTGGCCGCGACGCGACCGCAGACGCTAGCGAATCGCGCGATTCGCAAAGTCTGACATCGGCCTGAGGCCCCTACAAATTGAGCAGAGAGAGCGTTGGCGTTGAAGAGTGCAACAAAGGGAATCGCTCAATGCCGAGACCGAAAGCAGCAGGAAGGGGGACATTTTGGGTACAAGGGCGTTTTTGTTGTTTTTTCTTCTTTTTTGCATCACTGACCACCTCTAACTGTAATTTCCAATGAGCTGCCGTTTTCATCGTGAAGTCCTTCTCTAGGATTTCCGTCAGAAATGGCTATTGTGCCGAATCAGACGGATATCTACGAGTGTGCACTGAATATACATCGATCGTGCGGTCGCATGACCATTAACGTTTTGTTTTCATTAGTATTGCAGCTTTTTTTGGTTGAGTTTCAATTTTTCTTTGAACAGGGTTTGTGGATGCGTTCCACATCTGTACACAAATTGCGTGCTCTGCTTTCTCAATGGACGTGCATCACACATATCCACTGTTACGGTGTTGGAGAAGCCGATATTCTTGACGACGTAAAAGAAGAGCTTGTTAAACTACAAAAGGCAGACAAAGTAAGTTGCGCCACGTGCATTTCAGCGTATGATTTAGCACTTTTTTCAACATAAAAACCAACGTTTCACTGTGAAGTAGTAGGTGAAACGCCACTCAAAAACAACCTAATCCCCGTACCTATCGCCTACACTGCCCACGGACGCTGATCGAAACTGATAAATCTTCAACAATATATGCTCTTGGAGCAAGAATATGCCAATTCGCCTGAAAGTATGGTCTGCAGCTTAGTCAGTCGTGAGACCATTAGCTGCCTGTGTGGAGGAAACAAAAGGAAGACGAGGCAAGAGCTTACGGGTGTATAAGGCCGATGTCAGACTTTGTGAATCGAACGATTCGGTAGCGTCCGTGGTCGCGTTGGCACCAGCCAATTGAGTGGGTTGTTGGACCGACCGCGGACGCTAGCGAATCGCTCGATTCGCAAGGTCAAAGTTCGGGCTGAAGACGAAGAGGTTGCGATGGAACCTGGACGTAAGCGTTTTTCTGCATTCGATGTGAAACGAAGCGTGACAGGTAAGGCTCCCAAGTTTCAGTCGTTCGCCGTCCCTTGTTACCTCCTGTCTCCGCTGGTGCGGTCTTGTTCTCCGAAGACATCCAGATGCCCTTTCCACATCGACCAGTAACATCAGCTTCGTCGATACACCTTCAATAGGTCTTCCGTATTGCGATGGTTTATAACGTGAAGTTCGACATGAATTCTGCTGACCTGTCTGCAGCCGACCTGGAATCGAGATTGCTGGAAAACCCTGGTTGAAGAAGCGCATCTGGCGAACGTTGGACTCTCAAGCTAAGGCTGCTATTCAGGAGCCGGCATGCACGGGGAGGTGGATTTATATAAGGACTTTGCGGACAGCTTACTTTATTTCTCTTAAAACATCCGAAATCCTTTTCAGTTTTCTTTCTACGTGGTCGTGAATTGTTTTCTGGTGAATGGTTCTTTCAAATTGCTTGTCGACGAAATTTTACGAGAACTGAATCTGCAACATGACGGCAAGGTGAACACTATCAATGCGCTGGCGGTTTTCTTGGGAAAGCACCTTTTTTCCGCGTAGGGTTATACCTTCATTTTAGTCTGTTGTAGTCTCTAATTTTTTGTTCACACGATTATTTCAGAAAAAGACACGTCAAACTTACCATTGTTCTTGATCAAGCACATTG
>MU888525.1:0-12611 GCA_036418205.1 Ostertagia ostertagi
GCTATAATATGGAAAGTGTTTGATTCTGTGTACTGTTGGATTAATGAATGAAGAAAGGCAAAAAATGATTGGAAACTGTTCAACTAAAATCCTTTTTTGCTCTCAACTTGTGACGGAGAAAACGACGGGGGCTAGCACAAGGTGAAAGACATCGAAGAAATGAGAAAGGCAACGAACGAGCGAGACGCAGACACCCGGCCAGCCACTGCACGAAATTTTCAACTGAAAGAAGGCTTAGCTTATCAGCGAAATGTAGTATTGTGATAGCTATGTTTTTATCTTTTCCATTTCGCTCGGCTGATCATGCTGGGCCTGGGCCTAGTCACACTTACCATCGGTCCTATTTTGAATGCCCCCAAGGACATAAGCGCCCATGCTTTGATTGGTAACAGATTTCCACAGAAAAGTTGAAGGATATGGCTGTTCGAAGTGAACTGCCCTTTCCGAAGTAAAAAATAAATGGTACTGTTCCACTAACACCACACTGGTAGGCGGAGCACCGGCAAGGGTGGGGCACATAAATGTTAAGGTCATGGTGCGCTGCCGCTAGCACACGCTTCTTTGCTAAAAGAACTCACCACGCTTCTTTGTCGTCTCGCTTCTTTTGGCTCCTGGCTACTACCCACTGGTTTCATGTACTTCCATGCTGTACACACCTTTATCGTAATCCCTCGTTTTATTTTGAGAAGGGGAGATGAAATTGACTGGTTTTCCATCTATGGGTTGCGCAGATGAGAGCGGCATCGTTACCCATACGCTATCTCCAGTCTCAGTCTGGTCCCATAGCCCTATTAAACTGCGGCTAATTCGAAGTTTCTTTCAGTACCCGAAGGTGCACGAATTGAAATGTTCTAGAGATTCGAAAGGGCATCTATGACCTTTCACATCTGGAAGTGATTTTATCTCGTAGTTTTTGTGACAGGCCGCAATTTTTTCACAGTCATCCACTCTTTTTTTTACTCGTGGGGAAAAAATTAATAGTGAACAAATTTTGAAATGATGTTTCTCTCGATAGTGAATTAGTGGAGAGCAGCGTTCCAAAACGGATGGCAACCTGTAAAACGATCAAAATGGGAGAAGAATGTGAAATCTCCACGTCAGCGACGTAAAATCTCTTGTTCGGAGACGCTTTTTTGATGGGTGGGTCGTGCAAACGAGCACCATCTCACACGAAAGCGACGAAAGCCTTGTCTTTCTTCTCATCTCTGTTGATGGCCGTGAAGTTCGCTGACAAAAACTACTTATCAACAAGGATGCCATCATTCTTTGCTCGAGTACTTTGACGGTTTTGTTTTGTACATCGCGTAGTTCCAGACCGCCGAGGATCTTTTCCCACTCTACAGCAGGCTAAACATTTAACGCTTTGAGGGATTTACCTCAAGCCTTTAGCATATTTCCACGCTTCTACTGAAGCTCAGACAGCGATCTCCTTTTCTTTTTCTCTCGAACCGTTGTTGGCAGCACTACATCTCCTACAATAACCACACCGATAGAACTCCCCTTTTTGTCTGAATCATTTACGGTATGTAATATTTAGAGTAGGACGTCTATAATGGAAGTTTTACATTTTTATTACGCTTAGAAGGTCTACTAGCAGGTCTCAAACCCAGCCAAAGATCACTTTGGCTTGATCCGTATACCCAAAACTGTCACGATACATAGCTTTTCTCCCTTCGGCGGTCGGCTTATTTCAAGTGTCAGGAGATTAACATGTCAGTGTGATAAATCGTTGAAATGGCTCAAATTTTTATATTATCTGTGAGGTCGAGTTTGAAGTCGCTACGACTGTGAAGCGATGTAAGATCCACGCATCCTAGGAAAAGGTTGTTCAATAAGAAACAGGTTTTTATTCTTTCTCTATTTTTTATATCTTTTTTCAACTACTATTTTTTACAACTTTTTTTATAGTTTTTCATTGTTGCGCGGAAATGGGAGCACTGATTGGGATTTGTTCCCTATATTACTGCTAAAAAAATAAAGGATAAAGCATTTGCCGTTGATCAATCCCTTTTGGGATGCGGCACGCATTCTACTTCCATTTGTACATTCGTAGTGGCGTTTGAATGCGATGTGGCCTATACAATGACTTGCGGGGGCCAGCCGATGTACAAGTCAGTGTTTTTATCCTCCCAGACAAGTCTGGTACCAATTAACCGACCCCGGAGGGATGGAAGGCTTGGTTGGCCCGGGCGACTCACGACCCAGGATTTGATCCCCGGACCGCTCGCGTGGTAAGCGTGCCACTTGCCACTACACCACTTCCGCCCAATATCTACTGTAGCATCAATAATGGTTGTATTGGAAATTGGAGCTCAAGTGGTGTAGTTGCACGTGGCCGTGCTTTCCAGTCAAGGCATCAAATCCTGGCCCTTGCGTCGCCCAGCCAACCAAGCCTTCCATCCCTCCGGGGTCGGTTAATTGGTACCAGACTTGTCTGGGAGGATAAAAACACTGACTTGTACATCGGCTGGCCCCCGCAAGTCATTGTATAGGCCACATCGCATTCAAATGCCACTACGAATGTAAATGGAAGTAGAATGCGTGCCGCATCCCAAAACGGGACTTGATCAACGGCGAATGCTTTATCCTTTTGTATTCGTACCTACATTTTTTGTGAACGAGGGCTGTCGATTGGTGCTGCTCAGCTTCTCGCAACTCAAACACTCCTTGGTTACACTCGTAGAGCAAGTTGTGTGTGTAAGCATACATAGTTGAGAACGAGTGGTGAACTGTGTGAAAAACTGGACACTTAGCTAGCTTTGTTGTAAATACGAAAAGCGCACTATCCGCTTCGCTGCTCCAAACGTTTTCTCCTGCTATTACGTTCACCACAATTATCCGGGATACCTAACGAGAATGCAGACGCTTCATCCACATTACCGCGCTCTATGGCGTGATAACAAAAGGACTTTGCGATAAGAACGTCACGATAGCGAATTTCAGTTTCGGTTCTTACATCAAAGGCGATCCGCGATCTCAAGTCTCAAAGTAGCCCTCACGATCATTGTGGCTGTTCGTTATCGGTGCCGCCTTGAGAGTGCGCATTTTCTCGAGAAATGAGGTCTTTGAAAGAAGACTTTCTTTATCTCCATCAAGTCACCTCGATGGAGATTGCATGGTCCGTGGGGTCGGGTCCTAGTCGATCAAACCGCCCAAAATTTCGCTGCTGGCTAGTCTGTACCGCACTTTTGTCGGCGGACAATATTGTAGCTTTGAATCCGCAGGCACCTCGTTGATAGCTTTCCCACGAATGCACACGCGAAGGCTTTTCGGATGCTTTACAATAGTGTCCGAAGGCGTCCAGGAGGAGAGGGAAGTGTTCATCACTGTGTGGATTAAGCCTAGGAGAGTGAGGTGAACTTCGAGTTGAAACCGCAAGTGGGAATTAGATATAAGAGCCTGTTCCTCTTATAGAAAGAGGGGTCTCCCAAGCGTAGGAGCTGCGACCGTGTCTCGACTAAAAATTGCACGGCAAGGGCACTAAGGCCGCGCCTTGTTGCCATCACTGCAACCTTATCAAGTGCGTCTGCGCCCTTTCAATACCACGTGCTCTCTCGCGTTTTCCCTCTCCTCGCAGCGCTGTGTCTCTCCGCCTCACCACGGCCGACCTCACAAGGGAAATTTCAGTGTTTTCCATGGCGCTTTTTGTTCCCCCCCCAATAACTTTCCTCATCACACTTGTCTAGATGAAAAAAGCGCACCAATTCTATTTTGGCTAAAACCTTGAAATGAAAGTTGTCACACACTACCTCCCTACCTCCCCCTCGGGCTCAGACCTGAAGGATACCAGGGAGGGGAATGTTGGGAGTGTTGGACTCTTCGGCTAACGATGCCTCCCCCACCACCCCCTAAGTACCCCAGCGCCGTTTTGAGTGAGGTGCGAGAGGACAACGAATTCTTCCGTCCTTTAATTTTTTCGAAACACACTTTATGGATTGCTACTTTGAGGTTGGTTAGTTGATTGAATTCATCCATCCTTCAGAGTTTATCAACCGTAGTCGGTAAGCCTGATATTCGTTGAATTTAATTATATGCCAAGTGACTCCTTATGGGATATCAACGGACAATTTTTTCTTAGTTTCCATCCATGTCTTACTTTCTGACTCGCAATGATACAACGTAGGTAGCCGCAGACTGAGTGACCACCACTTGACGGGTTATTTTAAGTTCAAGGCAAACACTCTGGAGAGCCACGATGCCTCCGTATTGGATTTTTCTGAGCGTTGATCTGCCTCGAAATGTTTCTGAATATAATCGCATACAAATTCCTACTCCTTATTTCCAAGTTCAAACTACTAGAATCTCCACATTTCAGAATAAAAACATTAACATAATGATTTTTTGAGCTATGAACATACTTCACAATTATTCAAAAGAACCACTCAGCATTTGTTCACTTTACAGTGCTTTTCAGTCTATTTCCGAGGGTTTAGCCGTCTTTCGCACACATGCTCACATCAAGGTGCTACTTCAGCATCTTACGAAGAGACTGCAAGAGTATCGGCGCTGTCGCAAGCTACAGGCACATCCTCTATTACTAATGTTAGGAGGGGGCAGGAATTTCGGGGAAAATGAAAATTACCCACGCATCTTGGACTAGCGTGGTGCTAATGCGGTCGCCATTTGTCCAGTTTTCTTGCCATCACAAGTACCTTGAAGGGCTCCGTGGTTTTTGATTTCTGTGCCAGGTTACTGCTCCGTCGTATACTTATCTGGGAATCGGCGCTATCACAATATGCGGGGCATCCTTCAGGAAATGCCCAAACAGAAGCAGGAATTCTAGGGAGAATGGAAAGCGCTGACAAACCTTGGAATCTCTTTACCCCTTCTAAGGCTTGACCCCGTATTTAGCAAAAAGCAGATGTTTTACGCGGTTTCGAATGCGTTACCACTTCAATGCCCCCCTTATTTTGCGAGAATGCCGAGTAATGACTACCGATGCTCAAATGATATACGCACGCATTGGAACCATATTATAACTGGTAGACTGGCCGTCTCGCAGTGATCACTGTTCCCATCAGACCCAATGACCTTTTCTTACTATGCATGCGCAGTGCCACTCACATAATGTCTGGCTTGTTGACGACCAAGAACTAAACGCGTAGTAATAATCAGTGGAATTGAAGGCGGATGTGATTTGAAAAAGAAATGTTACGAAGGCATATTTTCAACAATGACATGTCCTCTTCACCCAAGGAAAGTCTCACGAATCATGTTGTCTTCTCGGTCACGTGAGAGGTTTCACACATCATTGCTGCCCGGACGACCTTCATGGCTTGCAATGTTTCGCGTTCACGTCACATAATGGGCAGTTTACAAAAAGAGATTAAAAAGAAATGTACGCAACTGAACGAGCAGTACGAAACAGGCGTTGTGAAAATGACGAAGCACCTTCTTGAAGTTCCAGCAGTGCCACACGGAAGTCTTCACTATTTCAGCAATACCATGGCGAAGAAACGACGTAAACGCGACGTTCCAACGCCGTACCTATGGAAATCAAGCCCAAACGCGAATTCACACCCATCAAGTTTCTACGACAGACTTTCACGTACACTTCAAACTGCAACAAGACATCTACTTCAAACGCTATCTTTGTATTTAAAGTTTTGTTTATAACCCAGTGTTTTTGTAAAGCTAGCATTTTTCGTACTGCAAAATCATAAAATGTCTTCTCTCCGACAGCTTGTGAATCGTCATGTTCTCCATGTCCCATGTACGAAATCAGCATTCATGAAGTTTCTGTGGTTTTGGTTGCTTCACATAAAATGGGCCAGAACCGCTAGAACGGCTGTAGTAAAGCTAAACAGTGGAATCTCATAGATCAACACTGAAGAATTCTCTGTTCGTGTTTGCTAATCATTCACAACTCCTGCGGCCGACCCCAGCTCCCAATGATGAGCTCCGCTTCGCAGCTATCTGCACATATGTTTGTCCCATCGCCAAACTCTCCACTGCTGCAACAAGTCTGGCTTATAGAGCAAGAGGTGTAAAGGAAGGGCTGCAGTTCAACCCTCTAGGCCGATGTCAGACTTTGCGAATCGCGCGATTCGCTAGCGTCTGCGGTCGCGTCGCGGCCAGTGAATCACTCAATTGGCTGGTACCGCAACGCGACCGCGGACGCCAGCGAATCGCGCGATTTCGCACAAGTCTGACATCGGCCTTAGGGTTTTACCACTATGAGCGTTTATGTTTTTTTGGGGAGGGGAGAAGGGGGGGGGGACGTTCAAGTAGGTGAGCTGTGTTTACAGCTTGGAAATAACAAGGGAGGTCATTCAGGGTGTGAGGTTTTCCTACAAATGTTTCTGCAAATGATTGGGTCACATGTGGGAACCACAGAACCATGGTTCATTTTTCCCGAGTGGCCCTCAAAGTGGTTCTTTAGAACGATGCGAACACTTTTCCTTCTCCCTGGCGCTTCTTCCCTCTATTGGGTGTAGCCCTAGTGTTACCTGCCATCGTCCGTTTGGATCCCTCCCTCCCCCCTCCCCCCTCCACAAGGGCATGAGCACCCGCTATGTTCTGAAGGCAGTTGAGAGCACAGCGTCTCAAAAGCGCTGGTGCTATCCACGATATGAGCCTCGGTAGAGCACTGCTGTAATTGGAAAAACTGAGAAAGACGTGTTTACGCGTGAGTTTCGCGAGTTGGAAATGCCGCTCCGCCCGTGAATTGTTCCATCCTATTAATTCTTATCACTTCGTTGCGCAAATCTGTTGTGTGTGCCCTATTGCATTCTCCATGTTCCAAGTGTGAATCGGGCTGTGATGCTCATGTGAGCGTATCAGGTGTCGATTGACCCTCGTTTCGCGTAAAATGTCAGTTTCATCTAATCATGTTCTGCTTCAGATAGCCCGTCCCAGGGAGCCTAGTGGGAGCGCCAGGACACTATGGACGTGAATGGAGGCGAAACCCTCGGGCGTGGCCACGTGTTCCCGCTGGAGAACTACAAGGTAAAGATTGCACGTAAAAATTGCACTCTCTCCATCCATCGTATGCCTTTGTGAAGATTACGCCCATCTGACAATGATGGGACGAAAATAGTGATGGCCGAAATCACTTTATACATATGCATGCATACAACTGGAAAAGATTCCTTTGCCAATTCTAGTGTCAGACTTAGAATGCATAGAAGCTAGAGGGAGCGTATCGGGGAAGCATATGCACCACACGAATCAGTTACTTGGCTGCCAGGAAGCGAGTGTGGCGCTTTCACGACGAAAGGTGCGCTGGTTGCTGAGCAGGACTTCGAAAGCACTCCGCCCCCAAAAGCGATCCGCCCACTAGTTTTGGTGATTTGGACGAGCTGCGTTGCCAGCAGCGGCACAACTGGAGCAACTCGATTGGAGCGTGGTTTGGCATGGTGCCACCAAACGCGTTGCGGTGAACTCGTTCATACGTCCGCTTTCTGAGCTGTTACCTGTTCATGAGTGAAACCAACGGCCAAAAAAGGGGTCCCGTTTTGCGTTTTCTTGACGGATTTCTCTGCTTTTTTCGCTACTGGCGTACCACTGAGCACCACCAGTCTCCTGTAAACCCTTTTTGAATCTATCGTAATCGCTGCCTTTATGTGACGCTTGGCTAGCTAAGTTAAGAGAGTTTGAATCGCCTCAGTTCTTTTTGGTATCAACATAAGCTCATCAACTTCGTTACGTATATGAATCCAAAAAATCTTCGCGGTACCCTAATGTTGTGCGAGACGCTGTTCTTCTATCAAATCTTTGTCATTGAGTTGACTTCTGCATCATGGTTAATATTACGACATAGTTGAGTTCCAACCTAGCTTCTGGCCTTTTTACCTTTTGGCGCAAGTATACGGGAATTCTCTAGGACTAACGTTGGAGGGGTAGCAACGCGTCGGCGATTTTCCCCGCTTTTCCAGGCTTACCGGGGCTTGGCCCCGTTTTTAACGAAACGGACATGTTCAGCCCGTTTCAAATGCATTGCTACCACCATGCCCCGTATCTTGCGACAGCAACCACTTTTCTTGTGTGTTGCTCATAACTTGGTTGCTCAAATTTGGACAACACTCTGTCTTCGAAGTTTAGTCTTCCCACGAAGGAATCGATCAAACGGAATATATATTAGCGATCACCGCATCAGCAGTGATATGTAGCCCATATCTAGTCGTCTAATTAGGCGGATCTGCGGATTTTTACATCTCAGCCACCGCAGTCGATAGAAGTCGCTTAGGTGAACTGTTTCCAGCATGTTAGGCCCCGTTCATAGTCTGAGACTTCGGCTATTATGCGATGAGGCGATGAAGCGATTGGTAGCACGTTCGCAGAAGGGACGCACGCGCCGCGACGCGTCAGTCTAATTTATCAATGTCAAAAGAATTTACGAGGGAAAACAACGCAAACTGGGAAGGCTATCGAAAGCAGAATATATATATGGCTTATGACGTCAATAAATAAATTCTCTTAAAAAAAGCCCAAGCACACATAGAGCAACACAAACAAAGTTGATGGTTCACCATAGGCCGACTTGAATCTTATCGTCGACTACGTATCCTCCCCGATGCTATAGTTCGGGGTATAGCCAATCGATGTAGTCGCTTTGTCGCTTCATCGCAATCTTTGCAAAATAGCTGAAGTCCCAAACCATGAACGAGGCCTTACCATTAGCTGGGCTCCAGCGAAGTGTGTTGGAAGCAGCCTATCCACGTGTCTTCTGAGAAGTGCGGCGGCCTCCACGTCAATCCGTAAACCCGCCAATCAGACGGCGAATCTGTGAACTGTTACATTCGTTCAAGGGCGGAAGTGGTGTAGTGACAAGTGGCGCGCTTACCACGCGAGCGGTCCGGGATCAAATCCTGGGTCGTGAGTCGCCCGGGCCAACCAAGCCTTCCATCCCTCCGGGGTCGGTTAATTGGTACCAGACTTGTCTGGGAGGATAAAAAAACTGACTTGAACATCGGCTGGCCCCCGCAAGTCATTGTATAGGCCACATCGCATTCAAATGCCACTGCGAATGTACAAATGGAAGTAGAATGCGTGCCGCATCCCAAAAAGGGATTGATCAACGGCAAATGCTTTATCCTTTATCCTTTTATCCGTTCAAACGAAGTGATTAGGATACAACTTGCGCAACGAGGATGTAGAAGCGCGATGGAAGCGAACAGCAATTTAATCTACAAGTGGTAGTAAACTGAACACAAAAATCGCCGCTTAAATGGACTATTCTGCTTAGGGCGTTACCAATGTGTGTATCTGCCATCTACCCGACGTCTGTTCACCCGTTTGCAATTTTTCATTGCAAATAGCCCAGAGCGACTACTAACCATGGGAATTCCGAAAATTTTAAAATTGTTTTCTCACCGTTGCCCTATGTAGCACCTCCATTTTCATTTTTCGTCGGGAAATAACATTTGATACTTCCAATATAACTTTTGAGTTTGTCAAAATATGGATAAGCATGGTTATTTGTGGAGACTGTACAGCAAGGACTCTTGATGCATCGCTTGGCTGCAAATGAACACAGCGCACCACTGACAGTGTGAAAACTTTCCATGTTCAAAAAATTCGTTATTTTCCTGCATAAGGCTTTTCTTCATCCAGAACGTCACACCCGTTTGAGGAAAAGTACAGATTTCTAATTTTTCTCATAGATCACACGCCCCGATGTACATCCGCGCATCCAAACGGTCTGCGAACGAACTTGAACTTCGTCCCGGGTTTCCATCTAGCGGAATGTATGTGACGGGACTGTTCATATCGGCTGAAGTAATCCAATTTTTCGCAAGGCAGGGAAGCTCTAGGGTATGTGTGAAAGCGAAAGCGAAATGGTTCACGCATCCTGGGAGTTCCCCCCTCCCTGCTAAAATTGGAATTTCTGGAAGTAGTAGCAAAGGTCGCACCAGCCTGCTCCCTCTTAGGCCCCTTCATCCTTTTGAAGGCAGTGATCATGCTGGGCAGAGAGCGTTGTGCATTTGTTGACGTCATTGATGGAAGAGCGCCACGAGGCGGTCCTAAGTTCCTAAACACCCCCCCCCGTATTCTATTAGCTATCTGTTTAATTCTATTTCGCTCGTCGTCATTTTATTCAGGTTAGTTATTTGTAAGCCTCTGTTATCCCTCTGATGAGTTTCGCAAATTTTAAGTATTATGTCAAGTTCTTTTGTTACAAATAGCTCACCCGAATAAAATGATGGCGAGCGAAGTAGAATCAGACAGATAGCTGACAAATACAACAGCAACCAATTGATTTCCTTGTCGGTTGTCAACTGCCGCTTTTCTCGTGGCCGTCGTCAGTTGTGGTGTATGGCGTGCACCCGACGCTTTCTCGTTTTTTGTGAAGGGCGGATTTCGCGAGATACGCCGTTTGGACAGAGCGAGCACTGAAAGTAAGGCGTGAATTACGACGTTCCTGCCGCAATCACGTACATTGCGCTCGCAGCGACGCGCTTTCTGCGGTAGCCATTCTGAAGGTCATGCCAACAACGACGCTACCCCCTCGGTCCAGGGCAGCAATCCAAAAACGGTCAAGCGTCGCAGCGTACGCTCCGCACCGCGGGGAGCCCTTGAGCGCGCCCGCGAGCGTGTGTCCGTCGCTCCCTACTTATATGAACGCGCTTAGTACAGGTCTGACGGAGTTTGCTCGGACGGTGGTGGGTTGGTTTGTTTTCTCTTTCATTGAGACGCGAGAAGAAAACGAAAGGGGGGCCCGGAGCACCAGTTTTTTTTAAAAACCGCCATCCCAATGCGGGTTCCCGGCCCCCGCTTTGTACCGTGAAACTACAGCATAAACAACATTAATTCACGTGCCTTACTTCGGGTGCCTCGCTCCGTCCAAACGGCTTATCTCGTATTCCGCGCCTACCGTTTCAGAGAATCGGCGTGCCCATCCCACTTGCATTAATTTCGACGTCCCCGAGACTTTTTCACACTTAAAAGTCCACTGGTGCGGTCAGCTGCGTCATGGCCTTGTTAAAGGCGCGCGATCATGTGCGGAACCTATCGACTCTGGCCGCTGCGCCGCGGTCATCCAAATGTGCCAAAGGACGGATTTCGACGAGTTGGACTTGAATCCTACTCATTTGTTGTGACTGTTTCGAGAATTTGGAGATGTCGTCAAAACTTCTAGTATTATTCTTTCTCTGAATCACCTATGGCGCACCTAGTTCTTGCCTCTCACGTGACCGATATCGCTTGAGGCCTCACCGTCATTTGCTCCAAATTGCCGTGCTGTGATACCTTGTTACAGACGCTCATGCGCTCCCTTCCTCATGAGGTCCAGGTGAAGGGGTGAAAAGCGCTCTTAATTAATTTGTGTGACAATATGGCTTCTCTGCTTTCAACACTTTTTTACTTTTAGACACATAAACTCATAATAAGTGTGAGGCTCTTGTCGTTAGAGCGACTATGCTTGGGAAGCCAAAGAAAACTTAATAGGACTGTTGACACCCTTCTCCGCGGGAAAGGACGCAGTGCTTAGTTTTCATTCTCTGCGTCAGTGGCTTCAACTCGGCTTCAGTATTAGAAGACTAGGAGACAGCTTTGGGATGTTCCCTCTCTTGAGAAACCTTGAGCTCCATCTATATTTTCATTTTCACAGAAAGGTACGCGAGTATGGCACCGTCATCCAGAACTCGTGTGGATTCCGGGAGAACTAAGCACGGACATCACATTTTCGACCACGAAAAATTGGATACGGGTCTTGGAAGCCGCCGAGGTTAGGCTAAAAAATCTTTTTCCACCTTCTTCCCTTTCCGCAATCTACCCTAACCGATTCAGGTGGTGCGTTGAGCTCATCCTGTCCAGCCAGCTTCCCTTCCTTCGGAATCCCACGATACTTGTTGGGAAGGATGACCTTACAGCTCTGTCGTATCTTCATGAACCTGCGGGTACGTTCGGTTGTGCTTTTTTATCTTCATGTCAATGATTTTGACTCTCAGAGGTTCTCCACTCATTTTCAGAAACTCACTATCTCAGCTAGCATTTCGCCTGAGCTTCTTGATGTTTTTAGGAAATAATAATTGCTATCACTCGATAAGCACGTTGGAGGGAAGCTTCCAATAAGGAGGGGGGAGTATTTTTCCAAACGGTCTCAGAGGGACTCAGGGGAACAAGCATTTTGCCCAAAGTCAAGGGCGATTTCACGCGTTTTAACCCTTTGACTACTGGTGGGACACATGTGTCCCACTTGGTAGTCAAAGACACTACCACAGTTTCAGGAGAATATTGAGGCAGGAGCGCTCATTTGATGGCTAAATTGTGCACATATAGAAGCTTTCTAATTCTTACTATGACAGTGAATCGTCAGAAGCTAAAGCGAGTCATCCTGCGTAAGTTAATCTTTGACTACTGGTGGTACACATGTGTCCCACTTGGTAGTCAAAGTCACTACCACAGTTTTGGCACTTATTGAGATCGGAGGGTCCGCTTTATGGCGGAATTGTGCACAACTAGAAACTTGGTAATTCTTACTCTGTCAGCGAAGTATCAGAAGTCTAAGCGAGTTACGCTGGATAAGTTGATAAGCAAGTCGTTCCACAGGTTACTGGGCAGTGTGCACAGCTCTCCGAGAAGGTAGTTTTCGAGTCTCAAATTCTTTGTATTGTGTTAATGGTTCTAATATTTCCCTCAATTATTGTGAAACAGGTGAACATAAACAA
>MU888531.1:0-22671 GCA_036418205.1 Ostertagia ostertagi
ATTTTCAGTGCATGTTTACCTACATACATTAATGTAGGTCCTTTATCAGGGCAATCCCAGATGGGAAGACAGAGAAAATTTGAAAGGACTTTTCGTCCCCCAACCCCTTCGGGGAGGATAGCAAACGACCCTAGGCGGGAAAGACTAATACGTATTGATTGGTTTGCTCCGTCCGTAGAGCGTTGTAGGCGATTAAGCGATCGCTTGAAAGGCGGAATGATAAATCAATATGTATCCTTCCCTTATCGGCTAATCGCCTAATCCACCCCGCCTACTCGTCCAATCGCCTAATCGATACGTATTCCCTTCTCTGAATCATCGCCTAATCGCACGTGCGATCAACAACGTTCCGTTAGCGTTGAGGGGTTAAGCACCATAGAGAGTCGCATCAATGGGGAAATCAACGGCTCAAAAAGAGGCCTTTTTAAGGGTTGTGCGCTGTTTCTCATGACTTTCCCTTCATCCCTGCACCAATGAACACCTCTACTTCGATTTCTATCACTTGAAGGAAGTGGTCACGAATTCTCTTATGGACGATAAGGAATGCTGTGTACTGGAGTGGATAGGGGTCCTGCCCAATGTTACAACACGTGAAGTTTCAGCGGCAGTAGCGCCTTATCAGCGGAGTGATAAGGCGCCGAAACCCACTTCCGGTTAGCAAAAACCAAGACTTAAGTCATGCCATCAGGAGAGTGCGCAGGCGGTGAGGAGGAGCTATGCGCGTGCCTTCAAACAGCAGAACTCGGCGCTGGTGTGGTTGGGAGAGGGCATTCTTATGCGAAGAGCCCATTCAAAACATCGCTCACGTTATAAACGTTCATAGATACTTCTGGAGCTTCATAGTTGTCGATCGCACGTGCAATTAGGCGATTAGGCGAGTAGGCGATAAGGGAAGAATATGTATTGATTTGTCGTTCCGTCCATTGACCAGCCGCTTTATCGTCTAATCTTCTAATCGCCAACTCGCCTACTCGCCTCTATGGGCGGAGCAAACCAGAATAAACTAATACATAGTCTTCCCCGCCTAATCGCCTATTCGCCTACTCGCATCATCGCCTAATCTATACGTACATTTTTCATTATAGACTAATCGCCCAATCGCACACGATCGCCAACTATGAACGCTCCATTACACTCACGATCTAAAAAAGGCTCGAAAAAGCACTAGTTGATCAAAATTTTTGTGTGGAAAAAAATCGACTAAGAGTGCCTGCCAAACAGTGGAATTAATTTTATTCCAACCCTTTTGCCACTTCGCTAGAGTTCAAAATAGGCAGTGCCCTAATTTGTTGTAGTCCCCTCCTTATAATCTTAGTCCTAGAGGCCTCATCATCAGACTGCTACGTGACACTTAAAATACGGAGCTTACGATTAGAAGGTAGTTGATCAAAAGCGGAGGCGGTCAATGGCTGTGTAGGGAGGGTGTGCCTCATATGCGCGATCCCATTGGCATTGGAGCGCACAGCCGTAATTACCACGTCCTGCTGTGGCCGGACAACTCGTCCGCGCAACACATTCTGTTCCGTTCATTTTGCCTGGCATCAGGCCAACGAAGCTACCCACTTTTTTTTTTAGATTTTTGGGACTCAGCGAGATTTCCCAAATTATCACATCGATCAATTGCTCAAGTATAGCAGCTGTGTGATACGGACGAGTTGTCCTGGATACTGTGCGCTCTAATGCCAATGGGATCGCGCCATATGACCGCCTCCCGTGTAGGGATGAAGAAAACACCATAAGAAACAGCTTACAGCTTTTGAAGTAAAACCCTTTCTTAACCCGTTGATTTTCGCATTGATGCGGCACTCATCGGTACTGCCCTCTGCAACACCAACGCTCCTTCTCTCTGCTAAAAGAAGCGGCTAGAGTCAGGCCAGTGAGAGGAGCCGGTCGTGCCACAGCGCAAATGGGGCCGGGCGCCGGGGGGTTTGGGGTATGGCTTGTGTTAGTCGCTGGGACATACTTTTTCGCCGCGGGACGCGCATCGTTCACGTGACCCTAGAGACCGCTGCTTTTGACGATGGTGAATTTGCGATTTCGACGCTATCGCGTGAATCTCCTCCAATGACAGTGGCTTTTTTTGCAAAATAGATTAATTATATACGAAACGAAAAATGATCTTTGATAATTGAGAGCCCTGTCGCACTTTGAGCGATTGGGAACAGGGCACTTTGATTTTAGTGGACAGCACTTTAACCTGCCCTTTCGAAGCGTTCTTCCTCCACCACTGTTGCTCATGCTAATGCTGTGCTTTAAAAATTTTGCAAGTTGCGACCGAGGCATTCGAAGAGCATGGCTGTTCATCTGAGAACGCGAAGTTAGCGGAAAGATGGAGATAAGATAGCAAGTTAAACAGGCCAACTTCTTAACAAGGACTACCGCCCAGGCCTCAAGCAGGTCTCACTAATTTCGAAAAGAGACAGTTTGTTGAGATGCTTCACAAAGTATGCTGGATTGTGAACAAAACTTTTGCTCCAGGCGAAACTTTTGTCCCGCACCTCTCGCTCTTGAGATGATTTGGTTGAGTTCCAGAAAAAAAAATGAAGTGCGACAAAGCGATTGGCAAGTATACAGGGAGGCACAAAAAAATACATTTTGCTCAGGTCGCACTTCGGCAGAGACGTCGTTGACGGAAGTTCCTCAGCAAAATATTCCCTAAATGTCCCTCTATAAGTACACGCAGGCCCTCCTTCACTACCCTCACCGTCTTCAGAATATGACGTCATCTGTCACCGTCGTCGAGCTCAGGGAGGCCTACAGTAACTGCTTCAGCCTGAAATCGATTCAACGTGGGATAGTTTCCTAGGGACATTAGCTCTAACTATGCAAACCCCCTCGGAACCCGCCCTTCGGAACCCGTCGTAACGGTACACGATCAGTCGAGAACCCCATTGAGCTCGACCAGAGCACCATGTTTCCGGGGCAAATTTTTCTGATGCCGTCCACGTAGATGGCCACTATGAAGATTTTCTTATGAAATGAAATGCGCTCTTCAATTCTAAGTTGGGAGCACACGCTTTGAGCTGAGCAAAGTGTGATTAAATCCATTTGAGTCTGGAGACAAAATGTCTTTTTTTATGTATGTTACCGGGAGGGGCTGGACGAAGTAAGCAAACCAGCCCTTTTGGCGTTTCTGCTGGGGCCGTATGCTGAATGTTGGGGAGGGATGGGGTCCCCGACGGTCGACGGACTACTTCAACTCGGTCCTTAAAACCGCCACAATTTGGTGCTTACCTCAGGACTAAGCCTTAAAGAGAGGACGGGTCCGTCCCTCTCCAAGGCTTAGTCCTGGGGTGAGCAAACCAGCCCTTTTGGCGGAGCTGCTGGACCAGCTGCACCACTTGCGTCAGTACTCTCCTACCGTACCGACCGAGTTGAAGTAGTCCGTCGACCGTCGGGGACCCCATCCCCTCCCCAACATTCAGCATACGGCCCCAGCAGAAACGCCAAAAGGGCTGGTTTGCTTACCTCGGTATGGACGGTGCCCGGATAGCACGGAAAAGATGGTCTGCTCGATTTGTGAGCACCATAACTACAGAACGAAGGGCAACAGATGCCTGGCAAACAAGTAACTATCGTAACTATCTTTAGACAGAAGGAGGACGAGATGGATTGATACAACTGCCGTAGATCGAATTCAATGCGCATATCGATGTTGATGTTTCACCCTTCGTTTTTGATTCCAATGTTTTGTATTAACTTGAATATTTCCCTTTGTACGGTTATGCGGTTTGAAGCGAAGAGAACTGGGAGACGGTCAAGAGTTCCTCGCGTTCGCCGCGCCGGAACTAAGTCACCGCTCGCGACGTCAACGGCGTTTTTGCAGTTCGAAACATAGCGCTTTGCCGACTACGTAACTACTTGAACTCTCCCCTATGTTCTCTGCCGAAAAAGGCCAGAGCACAGACGATTAGAGAACGGTGCCTGGCTCGGCTCAAATCCCAACCAAGAAGGTGAGAGCTCTATGGACTAAGCCTTGAGGGAAGAGGGAATAGCAGGATAGAGCTCCAAAACAGAATGTGAATTTTCAATCTTCAAAGCTATCTCGCTATCCGCTGTCAAGGCGATTGTTGTTTTGAGCTTCAAATATGGTACAGAGCCGATCGTGGAACGGGAAAGCATGGCAATAGTAGCAAATTTGCGATACACGGAGAGCGAGCTAGGAGTTCTCTGTTTGGAAATTTAACACATTGACGACATTGAGACGCGGTAACGCGTCTCACTTTGCGCACCTCGTTGGACATTGAGACGCGGTTGCGCGTCTCACCCTTGTCATCCCTTTTTCTAGCGTATGCGGGGATTCTTCCCAATTGCTTGCTCTATTCTATGGATTACAACATAACATAACTGTAAACGACATGGGTCACGGTATGATCAAATATGCCAGTTTAGCAGAAGTTTTTTAAGCACAGCGGAATTGGCAGCTCGGTTCATCCCTCGTTTTCTTCCTATTCTCATGAACATGTCAGTGAGAAAAGGTAGTGAAAGTAAATACAAACTCAAAGGGATAGAAAGATATACAGTGCGTTTCATAATTATAAGCTCCCCCTCAAATTTTGCAGTTCCAGAATAAGTAGCCATTTAGGAATTTTTCTAGCATTATCAACGGATTCCCCAGCACGAATAACCCCCGTATCCAAATTTTGGCAGCAGCATCATTTTTCTGAACTTTTTTATAACAGTTTTTTTCAATTTTACAGCGTTTCATAATTATAAGCCCTCCCTGAGAAAATAAACAATTAATTATGGAGGACAAGAAAATTCGTGTTTCAAGGGACTTGTAAAGGCTAGAATATGTAGCAAATGCATCTCCAATTCTTATCATCAAATGGCTCGATCATCAGTTCCAGAGTACGGAAGAGCTGAAAAGGACGACCGTCGAAGCCTGGAAAGCAATTGATGAAGAACTGCTTCGAAACCTAGTTTCTAGTATGCCTCGTAGACTCTTTGATGTTGCGCTCAAACAAGGAGGAGCCATCGATTATTAACTGTTGTACATATGCCATTTACATTAATAAATTGTTCATGTTCCCAGGGGGTGCTTATAATTATGAAACGGTGCGAAAACCAATACCTACTTAAAAATTTCATAAAAAAGTTGAGGTGAACGGTATTGCAACCCTGATTTCAAATACGAAGGTCTTTGAGATGAGGAATCTGCAGATATTTTGCCAATATAATTTCATCGTTAAGCTGCTTTGGAGGAAATTGCAAAAATAGGGGGGGGAAGCTTTTAAGTATGAAACGCACTGTATGGTCTCACTTGACACATCCACATCGGAAATAGTTTTGGCATCCACTACAGAGAAAAGGACTTGAATTCCAATTTTCTTTACCATTTCACGTTTTTTGATCGGAATTTCGCTACTATATCTTCGATTACTTTCTACGCATTGAATATTGCTGAAATGGTTTCGTACCTTTGAAGCTTCCCAAGGTTATCGTTCGAAATTTACGGGTGTGAGGTGTGACGGCCGCGCTCGCAAAAGCGCCCTTGTCCCACGCGGTGCAAAAACCCAAAACGCGCGATGTCGTCAACGTGATAAAAAAATAATAACCTTACTTCAGACTCACTACGACATGCACTATGAATGCAAAAACGGGAAAGTGGTAACGACTGGCTGCAGAACTCCCCAAGGGCAAGAGGTAGGCAAACATCTGATATTTCATCAGAGAAATGGAAATTCAGTCCATAATACACTGGTGTGCAAAACTCAAAGGCACTCGCCGGGATTAGGCACGCTCGCCGGTTCCATCCTCGAACACAGCAGAGAAGCGGAAAAGCGTTGATGTCGCGCCCCTTCTGCGGCTTGTAAGCCCGCTACTCCATCCGCACCCTCGTCCACAAGCCCCGCCTTCGGCTGCCAGCTGCCACGTGACGCTGCGAGAAAAGCGCGAGCGCAGTTGCGGCAAGCCGGGTTCATTGCCCGGGGGCGGCCGGGGGGGGGCGCGGCCGGGCCTCAAATGTCGTTGGCACTGGAACAAGTGCAGTCAGGTCGATAAATTCGTCCAACCGCCTGTTCTCCATTCCAGGTGGGATGTGGCTTAAATAGAGGAGGCTCTTATTCTAGGCGTAATCGGAGGTTTTCTTGCTCTCCTACTTTTAGAGGCCCCTTCTCACATCCAGCGTCATTACTGAACACTAACACACCCATTTTATTCTGATGCTTGCCTTTAAAGGCACGCTCCGGTATTCAGCTGTTCGATCCCCGATACAATAGACGGGGGTATGAGCGTCGATGTGTGCCCCGATAACAGCTTGGAAGTGCGCGACAAACGTGCCTAAGTTCCCTCCACCCGGAACGCACACCTCAGTCGGCAATTCTAGCCTTCCGCCGCCGCTGCCACGCGGGGCTTAGGAAGGCGCGCGGCCGCAGCTGCGGCAGCGTTGCGCTACGGCTTGATGTCGCGCATCCCTTTCGTGGCGTAAAGGGTTGTTAACCCTATTTCCTAAGAGCTTACTGGGATGAGGATTTCTTTCTCTTTACTTTCTCCTCCCTATTCCTCACACTTCGTCTTATCCCATACCTATGTATACCTGCGCCAAGGTTCTACGTCCGTATCGCATTTGGCCCTGGAGCCGACAACTGGCACTGGAGCAGCTTTAGCTATCAGTTCGTGAAAACTCGGCCAAGCCCATCCCTTCTCCATTTCAAGGTGAGCGACTGGAACAAGGAGTTCGGGATGTAACCGGATGTTCGTTCGATTTCTTCTTCGTTTAGGTCACCACACCCAATCATAGTTGAACGCCCCTACCCACTCATGTTATCCCGAAGCTTGCCTTTAAGGCCGAGATGAACAACGTGGCATAACTATTAACATTTCAACGGAATTCAATGAAACTGTGCGAGCATGATGCTAAAGGTCTTCCTGTCATAGGACTGGTCACGCAGAAGAAGGGGTATGGAGGAACAGGACAAGAGGAGTGTGCTGTTCAGGGAGAAGTCACTGTAGAATGTAGTGGTACTTTTTGATTGCAGCAAGCATCATAGACAAGAATAGGGTGGTTTCACACGAGGAAGAATCACCGGAAAACTGGAAGAGAAAGGGATGCAGGTAGAGTCCAGGAATTCGGTGTTGATCATAGCATTGTTTTGTTTGCAATTTAGACCGCAGCACGTAACCCCAGCCCGAACATTGGCACGGCGACCGCACAGTGATGGTCTCTCTGCCCAGATCAACAGTACCTAGCACTCTTTTGGAACCATCGCATCCAAGCTGGTGAGACGTTTGGAATGGACCACCAATCTGGAGGGGTGCTCCCCCATTTAAAAGCAAATTGACCGTGACTAGTGACTCTAGACTTTCCCGCATACGAGAATAGGAACATGTAATGCATTCAGAAACCCTCGTTCAACACGATTGTTTGATAGTCCAGGCGATACGGTGGGGATGCATAAAGTGTCGGGGAGTAGTGACCTCCCAACTCGTGATCGCCGTACACTTTATAATCAACGCTGTTGTGGCTGTACTCTTTTATATGCACCTTTTCCCGGGATGCGTTAGAGCACGAGCGGGGTAACCGACAGGAGGCCCGTCACGCGGCAAAAAGCCGTCTGGACTATCAAAACAATCGTGTTGAACGAGGGTTCTGAATGCATTACATGTTCCTATTCTCGTATGCGGGAAAGTCTAGAGTCACTAGTCACGGTCAATTTGCTTTTAAATGGGGGAGCACCCCTCCAGATTGGTGGTCCATTCCAAACGTCTCACGTCCATTCCAAACGCTTAGACAGCGCGTACTGTAGTGATTTAGCGTCAAGTTAAATAGAATGTAGCATTGCACGTCCTGCACTGCACGTCACACGCTGCGACTGGTCCACTGACTCCGCCTTCTCGCCGCGCGACGGGCCTCCTGTCGGGTACTCGTGCGAACGCATCGAGCAGCACACGTGAGAAACACACGAGGATCTTCGGCGATTAGTTGAGCCTCCGTTCCCCCCCCCCTACCCAATCCTATGGAGATCGTGTGGCATGCATTCAAGGAGAACGACCGTAGCGCACTTCCATGCGCCAATAACTGTCCAGCATGTCAGTCACTTCTTCGAGGAATGGAACGCTTCTCCACAAAAACTCTTAACCAACCTTGTGGCCAGTATGGGAGCACGTAGAAAAGCACGCTTTGCAGACCATAGCGTTCATACACGCTATCAGGAACCACCTCCTCTTCTTTGAAGGTTTGCCATGGGTGATAGCTTTGCCCATCAACCGCTTCAGTCACGGTCTTCGGAAAGCAGTGTCCTTTTTGAATGCGTTTCTGTCAGTAACCCTCTGCCCTATACTGTAACACTTCCTCCTATGTATGCGCCAAATTTTATCGTCCTAGGTTAGCTAGCAGTGAGATATCATGCAAAAATTACTTCCGTCCTTAATTTTTGTACATCAGTGTATTTTGCTATCGTGATGTAACGCCATTGCGTATTTACTATTAGGATGGTAAGAAAGTCTTGAGCCTTTTGACATTCATTCTTCTTTATTTTGCTATTCAATGTATAATGAGGTTTTCTCACAGAATACTAGCACCCTTTTTTCTCACTACAGTATCCCGCCTAATGGCCAGGTGAACAATCATCTCGCCCTAGAGCTGGGAACATTGGAGCTAGAGAAAGACGACCGAGACTAGCTTCTTTCCACCTATCCCACGATAACTTCAGGCCCAGTGTGGCTGAAAGAATGAAAATTTGGAGGTGCTAGGGTGGGACACTGTCCTCTAGTAACCCTATTCCTCTGACATCGCTCCCTCTGAGTTACACTTAGTTTGCTCCTTGGAAGAATTCCTAGCTATAAAAAAATTTACCGAAGTTAAAGAGGTTGAAAGAACGTCAGCGTTTTTTGGCTCCCAATATCCTCAGGTCTGGCGGAGAAAATGTAGTTCGGGGGGGGGCACCCTATCTAATCGAGGTGGAGTTGCGGAAAGACACTCATATCTAATCAAAGTAGAGCTGCGGGAAGGCACTTATATCTTATCATATCTTTCACTGAGACCGCGGCCTACGGCTAGTAGGTTTACCCTTGTCATATTATTGTTGGAAAGGGCATTTCCGTAAAGTTGGAGTGAGGGGAAACTAAACTTCTAATCTTTTTCTGCTTTTCGTTGTGATCTTCCGCTCGCTCCAACGAACTAGCGGCCAACGACCTGCCCTTATTACAATTTCATGACTTTTGCTGCAGTTGAAAGTTGGCGAGGAAACGTATGAGCCATCTTCTTGGAATCCGCGCAATTGGATGAAGTGCGAAGAAGGCGGCATCATGGTAGCCAAACGATAATCGACAAGCATTCGGCTTTTCAATAAATTGTTTGTTGTGTGATTTGTTCGATGTGTTGTTTTTGAATACGTTTTGTCTACCGGCAGCCGTCGGTACTTCCATCTCGCTTGTACACAGTATTTTCACGCCACTCACTTTGCTTGCTTCCACTTGTGAGGTCAGCACCTCGTTGAAGGTATGCATATGCACACAAAGACATGCCTTATTGTGGATCTTATCGTGACAATGACCACCTACGATCAACGCTTTCGGATTCTAGGCCAAGGCGAAAATCTGGTCGAGGACGTGGTCGCAGCAATACGATCCTCCCTAAAATCGGGGGGATCCCCCAGGAGGCCCGTCACGCGACGAATTCAGAGACGCAGGCGCGGCAAGGACGAGTCGCACCGCATACTGTAGCGGTTAGGCGTCAAGTTCAATATAACGCATTACAGTACGTCCCACACCACTCCACGGCTTGGGCACAAAAAATGCGAGATCTGCTTAGTCGCCACTCTGCTTGTTTTCTTTGCACTGGTACATCCCTCCAGACTCAGCCACCCCACATGTAGCACTTATTTCGAAATATCCGGATAGTTCTCTTAAAGGAAGTGGTCACGATAATTCTCATAGGACGATAAGGAAAGCTGTGTACTGGAGTGGATAGGGGTCCTGCCCAATGTTAGAACACGTGAAGTTTCAGTGGCAGTGGCGCCTTATCAACGGAGTGATAAGGCGCCGAAATCCACTTCCGTTCAGCAAAAACCAAGACTTATCGATGTGGAAAGGGGTGCGATAAGAGCGTGCTAGATATGATACCGTTATCGTTATCGTCCCGTTTTCATTCTGGAGTGCACCTCTTATCAAGCAGCCGCACCTTCTTATCTCATCGTATCATATCTTCCATGGGCTTACACTCGTCCAACAATTACTGCCTCACACCTTATCGATTGATAACGCGAGGGTAGCAAATCCAGCGTGGAAGCCAGCGTGATCGCTTCCTTTGAGCTATGTACTGTTGAGTTTTCACATAAGGTGAACTGCGTATGGTCATCCAAGGAGGAGAAAGAAGCAGTCGGGTAACTGAGCCGGGACAGATATACTACTAGTACAGAGAAAGCAAGCACAAGCGGCGTGAATAAGGGTTCACGCCGTGAAGTGAATGGTGTGGGACGTACTCTGATACGTTATATTGAACTTGACGCCTAACCGCTACAGTATGCGGTGCGACTCGTCCTCTGCCGCGCCTGCGTCTTTGAGTTCGTCGCGCGACGGGCCTCCTGGGGAGTACTTTAACATCGAGGTCTTGATGTGACCCGACGAGCAATGTGAAAGTCAAGTTTAGAGAGTGACGGTCGATTCACCGGCAGCTGCCGCGCGATTGATCCCTGGGTCAGATTTGCTCTGAACCCCGCTCAAAACCAAAAATCGAAAATCTACGCTCCACGTTGAAACCATTACAATCTCCATTTATCAACCTTATCAAACAGTCCCTGATGTAAGTTATATTGAATTAGGTCATCTCCTTGTTACTACAGTGGAAATCCGCTCCAAAAAGCCTTCACTTTGAAGAGATATTAGGGTCCCTAGTTAGCTGGCTTTAGTCAGGAGTTCAAGTCGCTGAACTATTTTCAATCGAGTTTGCCACTTAAAAAGGCAATAATCTACCATTTGAGGTCGAAAGGGGGAATGTCTGAAAAGTCGAAGGTATGGCTCTCCTACCAATATTTTTTTACTCTTCTATTCCAAACCTTCTATTGAGGATATCTGCGACGAGATCTCTGCATTAGACAGGCGGATCGTGGCTCTTGGATTGCGATTGGTCTATAAAGAAGGAAGGAGTAGACGCGATTATGAGACTCCTTGGAGACAGGAGGGCTGTGAAGCGCTTTCTGAAAGCACAACGCTAAGAAATGCTCGACAGAGGTCGTTATTTGTAGGCTGGTTAGGGACTGTACCTTTGATCTGTAGCAAACGGCGCTGGATTACCGGATACAACGGTAGCGCCTAGGAGCATCCGGTGTTCCGAACTCCCACCATGGGGCGTCAACGATTGGCAAGCATTCATGACGCTGCTCCGTTCGCTCAGGAATCGAAGGAGGTACCGGACACGTCAGCAATTTTGAATGAACGGTTACATAGCAAGTAGAGCTACCGTGGAATCCAGACCCAAACGAAACATCACACCATACACCCCTCCCCTATGCGAACTCCTCCATCGCATCAATATCGCCGAAGGCTTGAGATGCTAGGTGTCTTCCAACTAAGGTGAACTCTCTAATGCAGTCTGGCTGCGAAGGATCTAATGGACACTTTGCTGGCACCTAGAAACCCGACCACGGTAATACAAGTGAAGCGGGTAAGAAGTTCTGTTCTGATTAGAAAGTTCAGGTTTGACAAAACTCCACCTTAATCATTTGGGGCACACCAACCCAACAAATGTACCTTGTTCTTTGCGCTGGAGCAGACCCAAAAGTACACGTGTTGATGGCTTCAAGGGGACCATAATCTTTCTATGGACGTGTTTATCGATGCTCTCGATGCTGTCTGATGTCAAATGTGTTGTTTAGTCCGCAATTACGACATGGCCTACTGCGGGTACAAGGTCTACTAAATTTCTGCGTAGAACTGCGACTTGAATATTAAACAGTATCACGAATCCTAGGCATTAATAGCCACCCTTGTGCGCGAAAAAGGTTCCCTTTTGTACTCTGAAGGGCCCTTCTGCAAGATACGGGGGCACCGGGGTGATAGTGCATTTTAAACTGCGTAAAATATGTCCTTTTGTTGAAAACGGTGCTAACAATAAGCCTTAGGCGGGGGAAAGAGACTCCAGAATGCTGAGCCGTTTTCATTTTCTCCGGAGTTCCTGCTTCCTTCTGAGGTCAGCCCTAGAGATGCCCCTGTATATTATAACTGCGCCCTCTGAAGTATTAGAAAAACATCAAGCTGTCGACAATACAGCTTTCCACCCACCTTTCATCACGATTCGCTTATTCTATAATCAAAAAGATCCGCCGACTCCTCAGACGGGCTGGCTGCCTTTTGTGTGGATGCACTTTGTAGACTGTTTTCACCGCAGTCGAGCACATCATCACCAATTTTCACCATTGGTCCAACCAAGAGAAGCAGGACGTGAGGTTGGTGAAGTTCTGCAAAGTCATTTAGTAAAAAAAATCTGGGGCGCTATCGCAAGATACGGGGGCATTCTCGAGAACAAGGCGTAGGAGGGGGCAGGAACTTTATGGGAAATGAAAATTGTGACGCACCTTAGATTCTCTCCTCCCCCACCTAAAGATAAATCTCACTATCAACAAAAAGGAAATGTTCTAGGTGGTTTTGATGCGTTGCCACAACAATTGTCATGAACTCCACGTTCATGATGTCATCCTCTTTTCTCCGCCTCCTGCTCCGCAGGGCTTTTAAGCGCGTGGAGCGTTCAGCAGGGGAGCTTGGGCTCCCTCGCAGCTGACTCTTGGCCCGAGGAATGCCGAGTTACCTCGACGCCCCCGGCCATCGCATAATCGCTGAATCGTCAAGGCCCGATCCTTCCGCGCAAAGGAAAAGATCAGGCCGCTAAGACCGGCGGACTCGCAGAGGCAAGCGTCCCCCTTTTGAGACAGGGTTTATGATATCAAAGTCAATTCTCAAGGCCTCCTAGTCAAGGAATTCGAGAGCATCAATCAAATTGGTCGTAGGTCGTATCGGTCTTAGGTTCATTCTATTTATTGGAAGTTCCAGAAATAATAAATGAATTGTTGTGAGGTGTAGATTCAGAAATATGAACCACCATCACTTATATCTGGGGAGTGAAACCCTCAGAACAACAATGTCCCCTCATCTTGCGATAGCGCCAAATCTGGAAACAGTTAAATAGTGTCTTTCGAAGATTAAGGCGTTCCTTAGTGTCTCAAAAGTCGCGCATCAAGACGAAGAGGTAAGAGCATGTTATCTGAACATAGTGAGAAGTGTCAACGAGCGAGTCCTCTGCTGAGGTGAAAATCATTCCTTGCAAAAACTACAGAAATACTGCAGAAATAGCGCCGGTGCAAGGACCGACCGTTAGTTACGCAAAGTTCAGTGAGAGGGTCGTAAATAGATTTCAAGAAGGAGAATACCCTTGCTGTTTCAGAGAGGAAAGATTCTTGGATCATTGGAAATTTCAAGAAAAATCGCATTTCGTAGATTTGGTCGTTATACATTAGCAGCCGATGCAAAACTAATTTGACGGGTACGCTCAATTTTTGAATACGGTAGGTGCGCGATATACGCAATGTAGGGACTGCCATGGCAATGGTCCCATTAGTTTATTTGCAGTTGCGGCTGACCTATTCACTTTCGACGGGCAATGGTAAGAGCTTTCAAATAGAACTAGGCGCTATCACAAGATACGGGGCATCCTTTGGGAATGAGCTTGGGGAAGGATAGAAATCTTTGGAAAAGCGAAAATTTCCTTCTTTTCCGCCTTAGTTCCGCCGCCAAACAGATGGACAATTCTTAATTACGCTGCTTGCGACATGCACTGGTATCCAATGACCCCTACTTGGCGATAGCGCACTAAACTAGCCTAGGAGGAGGGAAAGGAACCACTGCGAAAAATTTGGAAGTCGCTTCAGATTCTCGGCTTCCAACACACTCCACAGGGCCTAATTCTATGTGCGTGACGTCATAGCCATCATTGCGTACACTGCGTGCCTACCGTACCTCACATATCCCTCCAACGAATTCTGTAGGTACCTTACCTTCTCGACGCAGTGCTTGAAATTCAATTTTTAATAGTGTGACCGCGCGTCAGGTCCAGTCAGCACACAGAAGAACCGCTCCTAAAAGTGGCTCAGCAATTTGTCCATACGGGTGCTTGATACAAGTTGGGCTGGACGCCTTGCTTTTCACAGTATGCGTGGTCAAAGTGACTGCCGGCTTCCCTACAACCCGCGATCTTGCCAAATTGTGCACGAATTTCCAATTCTCGTGACAGTATTCGGAGTGGGCAGCCAGTCCACTTTCATCCCGATCTCTCTGTTCTCAAAAAATGCGTGCGTGCCCACCCTACTTGTCCATACGAAGTCAGCCGTCCAATGCGCAGCGATGCGACACTAACCGCGTCCCAGATCAAACCAATTGTAAAATCACATATGAATTTTGAAACATAAAAATCAATAAAAAAAGCATCACTGCAGCGAGGCGAGAGCAGTCATTATGGATCAACACGTTGGATTGGTCAGTAGATCGAAGGAAAGATCAAAGAAAACAGAATAATCAAACAACAATAAACAAAACAAGGTTGAATTTAAGAAATGTGGAAAGCCCTGTGAGGCTTCAAATGTCTATTCCACAACAAAAGCACCAAAAAAAGTCGAAAATAAAATCCCAGAAGGGTTCAATTTAGCCTGCGGCGATATTTCTATACTTAGCATTCTTTCCCAGAAATAATTCTGCTTGGATAATTATTAATTGTCTAACTTCAGCCATGCTCCGCTCCAATCCAGTATACTTCTCTACCGCTACGCACAGGCTCGTTCTTCTCGTTTGGACTTTTTGTAAATATTTTATCACGACGCTCCTCCCCCCTCCTTCACCGGAAAAACACGATACGCTCCTTCTTCACAACTCTTCTTCTCAAAAAAACACACTGTCGAGCGGCGGGGGGGAGCAGACTACTGAACGCGCAAACTTTCCTATAGTTCCATCTCACATTCTTTCCCGCTCCAGCTTTTTCCTCATCTATTTTCTCTATTTTTACCCTATATCTACATCCAACATTCTTCTAAAAGGCATATATATCGCACGGCGAGACGGCAAATATTTCCCACGCGCTCTACGACTCATTACGTGTAATTCACATCGCGACACAGCAATACGGGACCCCCCACCACAAACCCCTAACAACTACGACCCCGTTGGCTTACTGTGTAGGCAACGTGTGGTATTGCACCACTGCTCCGAATTCGCCGCTGGACACAAAATCGGCCTCACTCCAACCAAACCGGCTCGTACCCTCAAATAATCCTAGACTGCCGTACCAAGTTGAAATTGGAATATTCTGGTCTAACCACTGTGAGAATTTTTCCTGGAATTTCCAGACTTTTTCACATCTGTATAAGCTGAAACAATACAATAAAACTGCAAGATGCAGGAGCTAGCGCTTGTATGTGGGTGACAGTGGTGGTAAAGCACATTCACAATGCCCTGTAAGACATCGCCTCTATTGTTGATGTCCGCCGGACCAAGCCTTGGGGCAGGGGCAGCGGCAAGACCTTCCACCGGCGCGCAAGCAATTTTCATTATTCTTACACAGGTCCTGCGCATTAATAGTATCTGGGCGAATGCCTCGCTGGTATTTGCGAGTAAGCCTGCCAAATGCAACCTTGTACAATTGGGACTGCTACGCATGATGAATAAGGTGGACACTGTTTAACGCCACACTTCAGCTGACCCATTACTAGCTAATACGCGTGTTGCGCCGGCTGGCTACCCACGTACACACCCAGCGCTAATCCCTAACCTGACACCGTCGCAAAGCAGACTCGCTTTCATTAGCTTCGGAGCGTTTGATTGTCATTCCAGATGTCCCTGGCGAGTCATACAATACCACTGGCATCCGAACGATCCGGCAGGCCTCAGGCATCACGCAGTCAAAACAGCTTTCGACCACCGTAACCACGTTCTGAATGAAATACACGTGGCATCGGCGCACCTTCTGAAGACATGGACGTCGAACCGGCAAATGCTCCACTTTCAGGTTACAGGCTCTTATCTTATTTATTTATTTATTTATTTAGTTTCATTTATTTATTTATTTTATTTCTATTTTTAATACGTATCTATTTATATTTACATTATTTATCTTATTAAATTGAAGTGTTCTCTCCAATTTTTTATTCTCTTCCAGTAAAAGTGTTGATCTAATATACCTTCACATTGTTTATGCCCCTGTCCGACTATGTTTGTATCTTCAAATGCTGGAAAGGAGGAAGGGGCTGGACGCCAGCACGAGCTTGTATGAAGACTGGCCTGCTCCACGCCACCGCTCAACTAACCCGCGCGTTTTTGAATTAGCGCGCTTACCCACGATGCGTGTCATGGGGTGTGCGCGACGTAACTCGTCCAAATGCTAGGTCAGTCGCCAAAAACGCTGACTTGGTAAGACTCGTAGCGCCATTGTCGCGCAATCTCTCGATCCGATCAGCTTCCATCCTGTGATACTCGCTGTACTCTATCGCCCGCACCCCTAATTCTACGATTCTTTCGAAGCCGACCTCTCCCCTAGTTCTTCTAAGTCGTAGACACTGATATCGCGGATACACCCACAGATTCGCATTAGCAACACCTTCCGGGCCCCCAGACCCCCCATTAATGAGCCCTTAACCCCCGGTGCGCTACGGTGGCTAGAAGCGCTAGGCACGCAAGTGTACGGGTCCGCGTCACTTCCCTACTTCGAAAACCGTTATTTAGACGCTAGGCTCTAAGAACTTTGACACGCTCCACCTGCTGCGACACGCTCCGCCCACCGCTCGATATCTTGACTGCGTCGGAATGTTGATCTGCTATGCTCTCTCTACTTAGACTTCTCTAGCGCTCTCCGCGCTCACATCTATCATCTCCCTGCCGGCCTTTTGAACTTCTCCGCACCGTAGAGGAAATGGCTCGTATTTTTCCTGCGAGCGCATTTCACACGAATTTCGGCTTTTCTCTTTCTGCACTGGCGGCTCCACCGCCTTACCCGCTTACTTTCACAGTCTAACTGAATGCTTTTCCACACCTATTCAATCCTGAAATCTTGCCTTTAAGTACAGCACAATTGGCAAAACCACCTATTGGCACTCCCCGGCTCTCATACCTTCTTTAGCTTTCGACTTCACAGATGATTGCCCTGAGCGCGGACCTAGAAGCTGGCTCGTTCATCAATCCTGCTCTTCCAAAATCGTTGCACAACTGGAAACGAATTGAATCAAAGACACAGTCCACTCTGACACATAGGAGAAGTTAGTAACAGCTGTGAGCCATTCTAGTTGGTGGATCCTTCCCAAAATAGAATTAGAGGGAGCAACAATAAAAAAGCGCCCTGCTCCAACTGACTCCCTCCATAGACACCTATGGAATGCGGATTTAAAGGCAGTGAACACGATGGCTGGAGGGTGAGGTGTCGATAACGTCACTGAGACGCCATTGGTAGACGTGACTACTTAGCGTGCGGGGGAGTCACCACTTCACAACGCAGTTCCACCAGCGATAACCATCACTTTATGAAAACCGCTCCACCCTCCTGCCGTCGCGTTCTCTGCCCTTAAGCCGTTTCGACAATTGCAAAAGAACATGAACTCCCTCCATAGACACCTATGGAATGCGGATTTAAAGGCAGTGAACACATGGCTGGAGGGTGAGGTGTCGATAACGTCACTGAGACGCCATTGGTAGACGTGACTACTTAGCGTGCGGGGGAGTCACCACTTCACAACGCAGTTCCACCAGCGATAACCCATCACTTCATGAAAACCGCCCCACCCTCCTGCCGTCGTGTTCACTGCCTTTAAGCCGCTTCAACAATTGCAAAGGAACAAAAGTTTTCCAATTTTTCTGAACCTTTCTGTAAATTTCATCATTAGTCACCTCAGCGTTCACCTACTATAGCATCTAGTTGACGTTAACTTCTCGTAGGAACCTGAGCTGATCATAATCACTCATGAAAATTATTCACATTTCATCCGAAATTCCTGATTTCTCTCATGCTGCCGCTACCTTTCATCAGCGGTGTAGGCTCAATGAAAATGCTGCGTCACAACCAGTGATAGAAATTTATAACGTCCAAAAAACATAGGCAATCCCAAATACAGTTACAGTGTCCCTACACACCAAAAGAAAACCAGTAATCGCCGTCACAGACTGAACCGAGTCTCAGTAAAGATAGCATTTTCCCCAAAAAGACAGAACACTGGAATCGAATGGAATTCGTAGGACGCTCTGTTTCAGAAAACCAGAATCGCGTCGACTGCAGACCACACACCACAAGTGACGACGGCCTCCAAGTAAATCTGGTAACTAGTGGTTCATAGTGATAGCTGATTTTGGTAAATGATAGAGTTGTAATTAGTGACAACTGATAGAATACAACTGCAACAGGCTAATCATTTCATTGACAGAAAAAAGTTTACTTTTTGTGGAAGCCGTCGTCAATTGTGGTGTGTGGTCTGCACTCGACGCGCTTCCAATTTCTGAAACAGAGGCCACGCGGCAGTGGACGCACCCATTCTATGGCTCACCTCCATAGTACATCCAAACTCCATATAATACGTCCATACAACCAAACTATTCGCTGCGCGACCGCATGCTCAATTGTCATATAAGACCCGAGCCTGTCTGCGATGGGACCATAAATTGTTCTCGTAAAGAAAGAAAGGCCAGCAAAACAATAATTTGCATCACCATGAAACAAAAAAACAACAAGTATTATAGAACAGCATACAAGTAAAACCTAATCAGTAATGGTACCTATTTTCACAACTCTTGCTCAGAGGCTGACAAAATACGAGTTCATTACTACAGAGCTCACGGAAACCCTTCTAGATAACAGATCTATCCTCGATGAACTTTGCAGTCAGCCAGCGTAAATATGCGGAAGGCTGGCTGCAATTTCGCCAAGCGTAAAAACACCCTTACCATCAGTACTAGCTTTTAGATACGATTTTTGACACATATCATTACCTTAATTTTTTATCAACAAGAAAACATATTAGGAAACAAAGTAATCACCATCACGTTCTATCACTCTTCGCCATTTTTCGGGCAGACTTTTGATGCCTTCGGCAAAGAACTTTTCTGGCTTCGATTCAAAAAAGTTGCTCAACCAGAGCTCAACGTGCTTCGAAAAACCGCGAGAACTTTCCCTACAACCTAATATTTCTTGAATTGAGGAAGCTACAGAAACAAAAAAAACTTGAAGGCTTAAAAATCAACACAGATATTAACCAGAATTGAATTGTGATTGATAACAACGCATACTACTCCTCGTCACTCCATGAATCCTTACAGACGCAACCGATACCCTTCGTTTTTCCACGGTTCACCGATCCTCCGTCTTTGCATACACTCGAACTCCAAGTAATCCTCCATCAGTGCCACAATTTCCTGGCAGGCCTCATCGGACGAATTGACCTCCTCCTCCTCATCGCTCCACCAATTCGGATCCTTTTCTACAAGTTCCTCCTTTTTAAGTATTCCACCTTGGTCTTGGGAGTCTGCGGATCTGTCTCTTCGTCGTCGCTCCTCAGCACAGCGAACGGATTGAACTGTGGCAACGGTGACGGGCGAGCTCTACATTTGCAGGAGCTACCTGCGCTTTCTTTGAACTGAACGAGCCCCACGGAGGGTTTTCATCTGACGACGCGGCTTGACTCTGCACTCTTCAGCTACTTATTGTTCCCTTATTCGTAGGATCGTCCCATTGAAGCTGCCAAAAATATGACATTTTAGACGGCAGTCACGGTAATATGAATGACAATGAAGAGCTTACCTTTTCAGTGTCACTGAACCCGCTACCTTCAGCATATTGGGATACTTTTGCAAAGATGTTAGCAGTACCAGTGGTGCACGGCTCACTCCCCTGGAAACAAAAGTGAAATAGACAAATGTCCATCTACAACCCGTAAGTAACATTATATAGAGTAAAATGAAGCCATGGTTCTTGTGTCCACATCAAGCATCAAGAGCGGAAGTGATTTAGTTGCAAATGGCGTTGCTTACCACGCACACGGTCCGGGATCTAATCCTGTGTCGTACTTCGGTCTATTCAAAAAAGCGCTCTGCCCCAAAAGCCTCGAACCCCGTAGTTTAGTTGGTGATTTGAACAAGCATTAGCAGACTATTGGCGGTTTCGCATGGTGCCACAAACGCGTTGCGGTCAACTCGTCCCAACTCGCCCGCTTAGGCGCCGTCCTTGATGTCGAAAAGTAACGAAAACATAAGGGTCACGTTGAACTCCCTTACCGAATTTCCACTTTTTCGTCACTAGTGTACTCAATTTGAAGCAACCTTCAACCGTCCTCCGAAATCTCTCCAAAACCTATCGCGGTCGCTGCCTTTAACTAGTACCACAGTAGTCTGAGAGGAAAACACTAACAGGAACATCGTCTAGACTCCGCAAGTAACTTTATATGTCTTCTAAATCGTCCATAATACGTAACGATTTCTGAATGAATCTAACCACGATTCTGATGCACTTCGATGCGCAGCGCATCCCGCAAGGACCTGAGAATGATCATAACGCCCAAATGCCTAGTTCTTTTTTTTTCTATCAACGCAGCATTATTACGAAGGATTCGCAATACACAGTTACTACTAGAAAACTAGAAATAATTGAGCCTCATTTCAAATTTAAATGAAAAATCTAAATGCATACCTTCTCGCAGTTGCTATAACACTTCTTTTCGGTGGATCATCGACACCCGCAGTTTCAATTGAGAAGAACGCCGCATATTCATGTATGAAGCGACGCTTATCCACAGACATTGGGCGGAAATTGTGGTTTAACGATGGGCCAAGGAATGTCGGCTAAAGAAAACATTATTAGAAAGTATATGAAAAAAAACTATATAAGCGTTGTTCTGCTCCATATAGCTGAACTTTCACAACATAGTGAGCCTCTGAAGGTTTCAAAGGCATATTCCACGATGATTATTTGGGCGGAGTCTACCGCTACGCCTTCCCGTGTAGAATGGAATGAAATACACAATTGCAATTCCGTGAAGGGGATAAGCTCCGCAAGTGACGGACAAGGCGAAACGGAATTTTAAGGGCTTTTTGTAATTCTCTTAATTGCTTTCTAAAAACATGGATGCTCACTATGCTGCAAAAACATTCTCAGAATATGCTTCGTCCAAGATAACCAAAAGCCTACAGCAATCTAACTCACGTCGCCTATTTTAATCGAGAGATGCCAGGAAATCTTCTCCACTCCAATGACACACAGCATGAGCATAGTGTACGCAATTCAACCTGGAAGGATGCTGTTTTAATTGACTAATACAGAATAAAAATCTCATTTTAGGCGCATTAAGGTTTGATTCGACCTAAGAAGCTGGACTGCGCTAGGCTAACTTGTCCGAATAACCGTAAATACAACGTTAAAAGCGACAAGAAGTCTATTTGAAGTAAAATAGCTACTGATATTGGAGAATGAATTCTTCGACTGATATCTTTGGGCAAATCCGCCGATATTTTACAGATTGAAACATAAAATTTAGCTGTGCAAACTCGGCTTACATGATAGATTTCAATTCATGAAAACGTAGCTGAACCTCATATCTCCCCGCAGTAGATATGTAAGTTCTCTTTCTGGGCATACCGTTTCTCATAGCGTAAACACAACTGATGCTTCTTGCCTAACCCTGCTTTCAATACTTTCGAGACATCGAGCTGACTCTTGCAGTCATCATCGCAAGGTAGGCTGCAAAACAACAGTTTCGCAAAGCTTGCCTGATTTCTTCAAGATTATCCACCTCTATTTCAACATGCTACATGTTAACCTACTGAATCAACAAATAAAACCAACCAATTCAATTTTTCCATGCTAGCCGATCTTTTCAAGGTTCCTACACCTGCTGAGTCATTACTCGGATCACCTTCACTTTCTTCTGCATCGACAGCTCGAAGACGAGCAACAACCTTTTCGAACTGGAAGAAAACTATATAGCCAGATGAACAGGTTTGTAAAAAATCACATTACGATTCAAAAAAGCGAAACAAAAAAGTGTAGTTGAATGGAAAAACGCCACAACCACCTAATAAATAACCACCTTCCTAACCCATCCCTTTCTCTTATTTTGATACTCGCTTCTCTTTTATCCAAATGAAGAAAACTTTATATATCATCCCCAAAGATCTTCGAATTGACTAAACTCACCTCTGAGCATTTCAAGGTACTCCTTCGTTTGCCACACTCGCAAGTCACATTGACCGGATGTCGACATTCCGATTCCGGACAAGGCTCAGCTCCATGGCACGGCAATGAACACGGATGCTCACACGGCCGACGTAGAACCATACAAGGTCGTGTGCACTTTTCACCCTCCTGAACAAAATGAAGGTGGAAATAAAAAATATGGTTCGAAATTGAAATATATGACCCATACCTTCATACAATCACCAGCATGGCAATTTCTATTGCAGTTATGCACCCCACAGCTCAGTGGCTTGTCGCATACTCTCCCACACGAAACAGCTTCGATGTGGCAAGGAATATTTTTGCGAAGCTGGAAAATCGTATATAGATAAAATTTGAAGAAAAATGAAGAAATGCGGCTGATATTGTCGCAAGCGACGATTTTGACTGCCTTTCGCGCTAATCCTTTCGATGTGCTCCAAAGAGGCTGCACTAATAAGAAAGTTCTAAACCGTTCAATCTTGGACATAAAACAACTCAAATAACTG
>MU888532.1:0-10197 GCA_036418205.1 Ostertagia ostertagi
TTTTCTTTTGAACATCCTGATTCTTTAAGGCTTGAGGATATAAAAACACTAGAAAACATAGTATATCAATCTTTGGAGGGCGTTGCTCAAGCGAGAAAAATTAATCACTAAAAATCGTTTCGGCGAACACTTTTGACGCTACTGTACAGTCGATATCTCGAAGTCTGATTGGGCGTGTCACCGGAAATGACGTGGCAGCCACCGCACTTGATAGAAGTTGCGCGGATAAGCTGCTTCCAACACGCTTTGCTGATATCTGGCGGAGTATTTTATCCACACAACATCTATCAAGTGCGGTGGCTGCCACGTCATTTCCGGTGACACGCCCAATCAGACTTCGAGATATCGACTGTACCCTCGCCTTCAAATGACCAGAAATTGTGCAATTGCAGAAATTGACGTGGCATTAACGTGGCATCGATTCAAGAACATCTTTGAGCACACGTGATGTCGGCGATGGACCGAGAAAATGAGAAAAAGAAGTTAAAATATAGTGTACAAAGTAGAGGACGCAGTACCAGGGCAACAGTTCGTACTGCCAATCTCTAAAATATGACGAATTCCCTCTTCGGCTAGACGAAGCGGTCTCGATACGACCCCCCCCCTTACCTTCCACTCCGACTAACACACTCATAATTATGGTTGATCTTATAGCATGGAGATAAAAGGCTCCATTTTATGAAAAAAAAACCCTCATCTGACCATACCCCATCTTTCCTATTATTTCACGAAATGGCTAAATGAGAAACCGTTCTATATTTTCTGAAATCACCCTCACTTTCTCATTTACTGCTCGAATCCAAGTCCCAACTGCCAGATCGCAGGACAGACTCTCCCAAAAGTACTCTGTTGAAAAGATCGGTCAAGGCAGGAGTGATACCTTCTGCAGCTTTCTTAAGAAATATGTAGGGCACTCCATCAGGTGAAGTTGACCATCGAAGGGTAAAGTCGTTCAGAGTAAGAAACACGTTCACCCGCACAGCCCCACTTCTAGACTGCTGAAAATCCCATCACAGTCCGATTTCTACAATTTCAACCATGATGCACAGGGAACACGCACCTATAGGGCCGATGTCAGACTTTGCGAATCGCGCGATTCGCTAGCGTCTGCGGTCGCGTCGCGGCCAGTGAATCACTCAATTGGCTGGTACCGCAACGCGACCGCGGACGCTAGCGAATCGCTCGAAGTCTGACATCGGCCCAGCAAGGAAACCTCCAAACTCATATTAAATGGCACTTTCAACATCAGCGGACTAAGTTAACCAACAAAAGAAATCGGAAATCGATATAAAACCAGAACTCGTCGGAAATATATTCTAACTAAACATCTTCATTGTCTTCAATGAGAACACCTGTCGCAGTATCATGTTCAAGTCAGGGCTACTGTCCACCCACTTCCTAACTGTCTTGCAAACCACTGCCACTTTACCCTTACCTAGGCGATCGAAAAGTTCCCTGGTTCTCTTACTGAACGAGATCAAGCCCTTTTTATTTATGAATACAGAGGCACAGAATAGGTGCCAGGAATTTCAGACGAAACTCATCAATTCAAGTAAACAAAGATCCCAGAAAGAGGACAGCCCCGTCTTTACCGGCTCGGAGCCCCACCTGTCCCACTACTCCCCCTGCCATCTGCTCCTGTTTGCCAAAAACACGAAATAATCAACAATTTATAACAAATAATCACAAAACAACTTTATGAGATGAGTGAGGCAGCGGTCGCCGACTCATACTTCCAGGTCGCTGGGAGTTGACGGCTGGTTTTGTAGTAGCGAGCCAAACGATGGATTCGAGACTCAACAAGAATCAATCTGTATTTGCTGTCAATGTCCTTGCGCGAGTGCTCAAGATGCTTTCGGATGGATACCGCCTTCTTGATCAGATGGTACAGATCCTCAGGGATTTCCGGAGCCATGCCCTAAATACATCTCATCTATTAGCATCCAAAAAGACAAAAAAAAACTAAGGGATATCAAAAGGTACCTTGGCCTTAAGGATGCGGAAAATCTTGTTTCCAGTTACTCGGCGCACTTGAGCGACTCCGTGGGAATCCCTCAAGATGACACCGATCTGGGAAGGACGGAGACCCTAAAAATGTGAGGATTAGAAGCCAGGTTGCAGATACAAAAGATCACCTTATACTTACTGACCAATGCTGCGATCCTAATCTACAATCTGTATTTCGGGCCGCAACACATTCAAAAAACTACAAAATATAAAAATTGCAGTCTTGGGTAACTGAAGGAATCGAACCCTCAAGTTCCTCACTGCTTAACAAACCTTCTTAGCCAGCTTGACAATCTGGTCCTGGACATCGGCGCTGGTCAGCTTCAACCACGACGGAACTGAGCGTCGGTACGGCAAAGCCGACTTCGACATACCCTTACCAGGATTGTGCATACGACCCATGTTTGCTTACGGATGTGATGACGCTATTACCTGAAAAAGAAAGTAATCAAATATAATAAAAGGTGCGAAATTTACATTGTACAATATACCAAACAGCTCTGAATTTAATGGAAAATAAAATGAAGTTCACATGCACTGAACAAAGATTTTTACGAAATCCTTAATCAGGGCATTTATGAACAAAACGGTTTGACTTCGGACAGCATTTTTTTCTGTCAGCAGTGAACTATAGCACCTCTACTTATGCTACATGCTTTCAGACTAGTAAAGAAATTGGAATTAGATTATTTTTTGTTTTTTAGGTTTCAAACTAGTAAAGAAAAGGAATTAGTAATCACTTCTAAACATCATAAAAACAGCTTTAAACTCCCCCTACTGTCAATACTTAAAAAATCCAAAAACTAGCCTAGTCCCCACAGTTCCACAGAATTGCTTTCCATCTATCGAAAAAGAAAACTGCAACAGATTTAAGCAGGTTGAAAAACCGTCACCTTTGCTTCGGCATTTGAAGCGTAAATTTGATTTGATTCAGAATAACATAGTTCAAGATAAATGGAACATCCAAGCTGCTGGCAATTTGGACCACATTTTACGGCCACTTCTTGGGCTTTCAGATCGAAAATTATTCAGGAGGAACACCCATGCCGAGCGATACAAGTGCAACACCCAGCCCACATAAATCAAAAGTTCCCACGTCAGTTCTTCGCATGAAAAACTTGTGAACTGACCCTGTTTCTAGAGACCTATGTGAGCGAAAAAAAAGAATACAGTCTGACAGAAAACACTGAAAATAAGGAGAAATGTCGAAGTAATTTAGGAAAGAAAAACCGCAGACAGATTAAAGGTACTGTCGCAATTTTCGTTGCAAGACCGCACCGTCACAACTGGTACTGCGACCTTTATGTCACGGATTGCACAACACTTTGAAATTTAGTGCGACGGTTAAAAAAGACCAAACCTCTTTATAAATGGATCGTGTTATATACTTGCTGAATGTTTTCTACTCGTGCATACTTTCTCATCCCACTTCATTAAGATATTTGTGATAATCAATTCCTCGTTTCGGCATTAACTAAACCTTTCCTTATTCTTGTCGCAGCCAGTATGGCTTTTAGTGTTGTATATTGTGCCTTGTGTTCAGACATTAATGGCTAATAGTGAAGGATATCGAGAACTAATCCTAGATTCCTCCGGGATGTCTCGGGATCAATTGGGACTATTTACAGAACAAGCATGTAGACGTCATCTACATGCTTGTTCTGTAAATAGAACCATACTCTGTGTAGGCTTCAGGTTTTACCCTCAAATTATTGAACTCCCGCGTCAAATTCACCATTGTAACCCTGTTAGAGGCCCCATTGCGCTCTCAAGCAGCGTCGAGTCCATAGTTGTCGCTACTTAAAAGTTTCCGAAGTTTGTTCTGAGGCTATTTTGAGAACTTGGCAAGGCTGCTCTTAATTCTGCTCTGGCCACCCAAAACACTTGGCGACAGATATTGGTTTTTACATGTAAAACAATTTTTGCTTTCCACATCCAACCCCTTTTTTACGGTGAAAGCTTCAATACTGTGGGTGTGGTTCACTAGGACAGAAGCGACTTTTTCGCGTTTCGCAGCGCGAAACATTTTTCGCTGCGGGAACCTCAGGTCCACCGCTGATCATCAGTGGACCCGAGGTTCCCGCAGCGAAAATGTTTCGCGCTGCGAAACGCGAAAAAGTCGCTAAGCGAGAAGAATATGAATTGAAATGAGATTTCTCTTCCTCCGTCGAGCTTTTGCAGTTGCTCATAGTTTTACGGTTCTCAAAAGTTGGATAATTTCAGACCCAAGCCGCCATGGGAGATGCGTCAGCGTCCGCAACAGCAACAGCTGCAGCTTCAGATGGCAGCAATCGAGGACGACGACGCTACAGAAGAGGAAGAGGAGGCGCGGGTCCAAACCTTGCTGAACCTAATCAGTTGACTGAAAGAACACCTTTGGAAAGCATCCCATCTAGTGGTCCACAACGGGTTGATCGTACAGCTCACCGCTTTGATGAAGGAGTGAATGCCTCAGCTTCGCAACCGCTTCAGGAACAGGTGATTTTACTTATATCTTTCTCAGTGCATTGGTCGTTGTCATCCAGGCGGCGAGGCGATTATTTGGAATGAATAAGATGCGTATCGATTAGGCAAATAAGTGAACAGGTGATCAACATTGTAATCTGAAAACCGCTCAGATAGCGGAAACAAGAGAACCGGTGCATACGTAGCTCTGGCTGATCTTCCAATCTTAGAGTTTTCCTTTTCTCGATCGATATGTATTCAACCCATTTGCCCATTCCCCTTCTCCGAGATCGTATACTGTCAAAAGAAGAATTCTGAGATTGTTATGGTTTTCCTACGGTAGATTCTTGATGAAATTTGGTAGGGTAGACAGCTGCCATCAAATTACAGTTCCAAGGACCCTTTTTCTACCCTTGCCCGGTTCTGTTCATCCATGTCTTATGTTGTATTTCGTTTAGTCGTCCAAATCGATACAACCGGGGAAAAGCTAGAGGAGCTATGAATGTGCTGGTCACAGAACCTCTTAGGGAAGGCGTTGGTAAGTTCTTTCCATTTTTATCGAATCGATTCATATGGGCTATTATTGAAATGATTGGCAAAACGTTTTTTTAGTTAATATTGTCAGGCATCTTTCAGCTTCTGCTCAGGAAAGGACCATAGAAGGCGTTCCGCAACAACGTGATGTTCCAAGACGTGGTAGAGGACGAGGCTTCAGAGGGTTTCCGCGTGGTGGACGAGGTGATTTTCTTGGTCTCTTCACCTATGTTTCTTGAACGAACGGGAAATTGAGAAGATGAACCGATTTACGAAGAAACTAGAGAAAGACTAGAGAAATACAGATCCCAGAGTCACTAATCACCTTCGACGATGACTGCAGAGTCTCTTGGGGAACGTTTTTGGGATTTCCTCCCTCGAATAGGAATCATTTTTGCTCAATTTGTTGGGATGCACCAAATAGACCTTGAAGAATTTGATCGTGAGCGTAGTTCACCGCCATTTGAAGCTTGTTCCACTTATTTTTCCTCCCAGACATTCTGGGTATTAATAGACCCGACGAGTGTGACTGGTTGGCTTCTGGTAGCGTAGAAGAGTTAGATGTGAGATAGATTCTTATTCTGAATCTACAGGAAGTTCCGCTACTGAATTATTTATCGTGGAAAAGCCAATACAATATTTCCTCTTGTCTCCCCCAAAACTGGGAACTCGGAAACTCGCAGAAATTATCCTAGGGAAGGTCATTGTTCTGTATTTACTTTGTTTAACCTATATTCTGATTTATTCAGGAGGAAGTAACTCGGCACCAACACATAACGACACTGGATTCAACCCGAATGCGGCGCCGTTTGTCCCCACCTTTGCTGCTGCTCCAGAGTTCATCGAAAGAGCATCTCAGGAGACCTTATCGTCAGAGAACAATAGGGGCCCACAACTTCCAACTGGAGGACCTACGTATCGAGAGAACAGAAGATTTGCCTTTGATCGGACTGAAAACCAACCACTTCGACCACTTCGCCCAGAGTTTCGCCGCGGCCCAGCGTCAAATGCTGGGGCCAACTTCAATAAAACTCGTGGAGGTCAAGCTCAAAATCGTCGGAAGTTCATACGCAGGTTGGAGTCGGACGACCAAAGTGATCAGGATAAGTCCATGAGAGGTGATTTTTCTTCTCTTCTGCCCGGAGAAGCATGTGAATATTCGATCAAATTCCTTTAGAACGCCTAATGAATCAGCTGGAAAGCAATCGATACGAGTGTGCTATTTGCTGCCAAATTATTCTTGCCAGACAGGTAAGATTTCCTTCCCTTATTTTGGATTGATTCAAATCTTTTCCCGTATTTTGGATTGATTCAAATCTTTTCTGATACGTTTGTTTGAACTTTGATAGTTTTGAAACGATCTCTCTCTATTCCGAAAAGAAACGGCTGTGCTATCCTAAGCTCATTGTTCAGTGCTAAGCAAGTAGAAGTGAGATGATGGGTTGAGGCCAGGGTCAACCCACGTTCGAACATTTTCGGGATTTTTGCGACCCCCTAGCTCTCGAGGGGGTCCAGTTGCGACCCCTGTTTTTGTTAATAAGAGTGCTAGACATGAATCCGTTGCGCCAGAAAGCGTCTGCGCGTCGTCGCGTCGGCCTTGGAGCGCGGCAGGTATCACCCGGGCGCTGGAAGAACGGGACGCGGCGAAGAAAAAATTTTAGAGGGGAATAACTTTCTTGGGACGTATTTTTTGACTTGTTGAGGTAGATTTTGATTGTGCCTGAGGTGCGCTTCCAGAAAACTACAAGGATTGCCTAACTCTCCGGAAAGTACTTCTGTTAGAAGTGGAAAACCCAAAATTCTAAGAAGGCGCACCTTCAACTTTGAAGGCCCATAAAATCTTTCGTATGCGACATTTTGGAAATCTGTAAAAAGTTTCAGAAACTTCAAATATTTCTCTAACAAAATAGTAAAAAGTTTAGTGATTGTCCCCTTTTTCAAAAAATTGTCCCGTTCGAACATTTTTCGTGCAAAAGCGAGTTTTTGGGCTTTCAGCGACCATAACTCACTTCATTTTCATTTCTGTGATGCACTTTTTTCATGGGGTGAAAGTACAGGATTTGCTCTTTCTAACAAGCCCAAACCGTTTTTCAAAATCCATTTTCCGAGAAAATCACACGTTCGAACATTTTGTTCCCATAGGTTTTTGAGCAGCACATGCGAGTTTTTGAGCTTTCAGCAATAATAACTTCCTTCAAAGAACTTGTTGGGGAGGGGCGAAGACATTTTTGAAGACTACGAGATTTCTGCTTTCTTATGTGTTTTACCGTTGTGGAAGAATCGTCCTCAGAAAATTAGGTCCCGAAGAACTTTAATTTCAGCCCCGAGAAGTCAAACCTTTCATAGGGATGCATTCAACTGTTCTTTATTCCTCAAGAAAACACCGTAATTTGCCTAAAACTGTCTCTCTGTGCATAATTAATCGAATCTAATGCGGTCTGCACAACAATTCTTGCCCTCGGATACGCCACGCACGCGCCTGTGGCTGGCAGTCCTCGAAATTGCGACCCCCTTCCGACCAAAATGCGACCCCTTTCGAACAGTTCGAACGGACGGTTGACCCTGGTTGGCGTCCCGTCAAAATCCGTTTTCCACCACTTGTTTTTCAACCATCCCCAGTTTCTTTGCCGGAAAAGCTTTGTTTTGGAAAATCCTTAAGTCCACTGTTTTGTACGTCAGCCGGAAGGTACCAGCCGAGAGCCGAAAGTGTCACTCCTCTTCGCTGAGAGCCGGGAAGGGTCAATATTCATTTGGCATGCCCATAGATTTAGTCGAGGAACATTTTTATAATAAAGTGGGTCAATTAGTGTATTTTATGTTATTAAAATTCATTTCAGGGTATCTGGTCTTGCAAGACATGTTACCATATGTTCCACATTTCTGGTGGTTGTATAATCAACTGGGCAAAGAAGAGCAAGGAGGATGATAACAAGTGAATATTTCTGTTTGATTTTGACAACTATTTCTATGGCTCGTTGTCGCTTTTCATGCGTTTGATCTTGTAATTTTGTCTATTTCACATTACTTTGTGAGAGGATATCTTTTTTTTTTATTTGCAGATGGAGGTGCCCCACTTGTCAAACAAAGTATGAAACAATTCCATACAATTATTTCTGTTTCTGTGGTAAGCAGCGTAATCCGAATGCTCCTATGTAGGTGTCCACTTTTATCTTCTACGTTTTACTGTAATATTTAAAAACTAGAATAGCTACGATTTACAGGGGTAGAAGTAGCCTCATTCTGTGGCAATGCTCTGTGGCTGGTCAACGAGCTCCAGGGTTTGCCACACTCGTTGTAATGAACCTTGCCATCCGGGACCATGTCCAGAGTGTCCTGTAATGCTCACCCGACGATGTAACTGTGGTAATGTACAGAAAGCTATTCGCTGTGGTTCAGTAGCCGAAGTAAAGGTATTTACTGAGCAGATCCATTTACAAATGTTTTGCTTTAGTGAAGTGCCGGTAATTTCAGTGTGACAAGGTCTGCGACCGATTGCTGGCCTGTGGTGATCACCGTTGTATGCGAGTTTGCCACGAAGGAGACTGTGGGCCGTGTGAAGTACTGATTAACCAAAGTAAGGTTCCAAAGCCTCTGCAAAGTTAAGTGTTCAGTGCTTAACAGTTTTCTTTTCAAGGCTGTTTTTGTGGGTCGTCATCACGTGATGTTTTGTGTTCGAAGAAAGGTGATTTCGACAAGTACTCGTGTGGTGCTCCATGTAATGGGATGTACTCTTGTGGCATCATCAGATGTACTAAGCGAAGTACGGTACTTAATTCTTTGCCGACGGGGAGTGTTTCCTTAGAAGGGCTTCTTCTTTTTTTGAAGTAATGAACAGATGAAGATGAGTTCAGCAACCATTTTTTAGTAGCTCTCCTAATTGTTTTTTTTTTGAGTTGCCATTCGACGGGTGGTTCTGGATGTGGACCTTGTCCGTCGGCACCTGAGCGTATTACTCATTGCCCTTGTGGGCGCTGCACTCTCGAAGAACTAGGTATCCAGCGAAAGTCGTGCGAGGATCCGATCCCAACATGTAGAAACATCTGCGCAAAAGTGTTAATGTGTGGCAGTGCTGGTGAGTCTATTTCTCTTTAAAATTATTCACTTCATCGATCATTCTTGATATACGAGGATGTGGTAAATCGCAAGTTTGGGAAAAAATTCAATTTGGACTTTCACGCTTTTCGTCTATTTCGTTCACTTTTTAGAAGAGAAAGTCTTTCCCAAATCTTAAAATTTTACCTCTATATAAGAAGCTCAAACTCGCTCTCGCTGATAAATCGAGACGGTTAAGCTGGTTTTTAGAGAAGAAACATCGCTGCCGAGCGCTGTGTCATCCAGGTGAATGTCCTCCATGTGGTTTGAACACCAGTGTGGTTTGTCGATGCAAGCAAGTGAAACGGACGTTGCCGTGTGCTGAATATGTGCAGTTTGCAGTCGGTTGGTCTCAGCTCATAGATTATTGAATTTTTCGTTTTTCTACGTTAGGTTTGTTGAAAATCAATATTCAAAGTTGCGCTTTAGAAAAAAAAAGTGTATTAGATCAATTGTTTTTACGTCTGGATTGAAGTATAGCATTACTGTGGTAAATACTGAACCTCTGCCGTTGATGAAGCTTCCAATTAGTTTTTTTTTTCAACTGGCCTATTCAATGTTGTAGAATGATGCTGTTTTGCACATGTTTTTTTTGTTTATGTTGCCCTCGCATCCATTCAAAGCGCATGTGCAACGCTGCTCCCAATTCCAAACCACGCTTCATGCAAAAAAAAAACCCTTAGTGAGACGGATACTGCGACGTAATTATGCTTGAGGTGAGATAAAAATTAACGAATTTGCTAGCGCTATAAACACGCGGATGCCAAATTGAAATGTAAGCAGAGAAAAGAATTTCTCAGAGGAGGGTTTATCTTCTGCGAATCTTGGATCAGAACATTTCTTTTTCATGAAAGCTCAACCGAATATCTGTCCGGCTGATGGAGCCGTGAACATTGACCTTAAAGGAAGCAGTCACGATAATTCTTCATGGCAACGATAAGGAAAGCTATGTATTGGAGTGGATAGAGGTCCTGCCCAATGTTAGAACACGTGAAGTTTCAGTGGCAGTGGCGCCTTATCAACGGAGTGATAAGGCGCCGAAATCCACTTCCGTTCAGCAAAAACCAAGACTTATCGATGTGGAAAGGGGTGCGATAAGAGCGTGCTAGATATGATACC
>MU888540.1:0-10427 GCA_036418205.1 Ostertagia ostertagi
GATAATTAGTTCACGGCCATCTAGATTGACCTTCAACTCTTCCGGGTGGAAACTGCGACACATCCACTGAGACGGCGAAATTTTTTGTCATCATCGACTACCTGCCCAAAAATGCTCTATACGCTCGACCTGACTGTTCTTGTTACCATTTCTAAACTGGTTCCAGGACATTTTCTAACCTACGATCAACAACAGACGAGCTAATGGTAACCTACGAAATCGAGTCTATTGAAGAACCTGTTGAGTTTCATCAGCCACGTGCATCACTGAATGGTCGGCATGTCTCCAATACGGGTAGAGGCCTCTGTCCCAACGATTGAAGTCGCGAAAGTAGTCATTCATCATACGTTGCATCATCTGACCCCATAGATCCATGGTTGTTTGCTTGTACGCTCACTGGAAAGGAGATCAGACTTGGGCATTCGTATGAGATTTTGCTGGTCTCGTAGGCGAAACCGTGGTTAAAGGCAGTGAGTACGATAAATTCAAGAAGGATTTACTGGTGGTGCTCAATGGTACGCCAGTAGCGAAAAAAGCAGAAAAATCCGTCAAGAAAACGCAAAACGGGACCCCTTTTTGGCCGTTGGTTTTCACTCATGAACAGGTAACAGCTCAGAAAGTGGACGTATGAACGAGTTCACCGCAACGCGTTTGATGGCACCATGCCAAACTACGCTTTAATCGAGATGCTCCATTGCGCCGCTGCTGGCACGCAGCTCGTCCAAATCACCAAGTAAACTAGTGGGCGGATCGCTTTTGGGGGCGGAGCGCTTTCGAAGTCCTGCTCAGCAACCAGCGCACCTTTCGTCGTGAAAGCGCCACATCTCGCTTCCCTGGCAGCCAAGTAACTGATTCGTGTGGTGCACATGCTTCCCCGATGCGCTCCCTCTTTATCGTAATCTTCCTTTAAAGAACATCCTACGGCCAAATCGATGTAACTCTTACACATGAAAATAAAAGCAGGAGTGCGAGTAAAAGAAATCTGTCAAAATGCCGAAACTGAGTGCTTACTCAATTTTGTACATAGGTCGGCATTGCTAAGGCGATGAAACTTTAAGTAGGTGGCATTGCTAAGGCGATGAAAAGTCTAATGTGCGCCGAAGAGAGGACAGGTGAGGGCAACGCAATGGACGGCATAGGTGAAAAATTCTCAACCAAGCTATTTTGTAAATATTTCCAAAAAACTGGCTCGGAGGCAGGCATATCCACAATTACTGCCCATTTCTAGAAGCCCACACAGCGCAGCTTGTTGGTCCCCTTTTACCAGAAATGTGGGCTTGGAGATAAAAAGCCAGCGAGTGCCCCTTAACCTTCCGTCTTTTTCCTACCGAATTGAAAGTTCTCGATTTGTGCTCAAAGCAAGTGATGCTAAGGGCTCGATGAAGTGGTGAGGTGGTTATCTGGGTACATCAGGGCTCAGCACATGCGTCAAATCTTCACTTTTAGAAGCTGAATGGAGGGATCAACTCCTTAATGGTAGCAATATCGCCGCATTATACCACCAAGGGTGACACAGAGCCGGGTACTGTAGAGGAGGGCACTTCAACCAGTGCGATTAGTGTTTCAAGATACACAATATAATGGAGTACGGACAGATTTGTTTTTGTTTGTTAATCTGATTGTTATTCCGGCCGCCAGTTCGCTTGCAACGGTTTCACAGTTTTGGAAATGGGTCGCCCGGCTGGGTAGCGTTAATTGGTCAGGCACTTGCCCGGAAGGCATAGGTGCGTGGTGTTAGTACCGCCTGGGCGAAGAGTTTTTGTTGAAACAGAGCATACTTGTGAAGCAGTAGCGGCACGAATTATACTCTCCGAGCCTCTCCAACAAAGGTACCTTTTCTAATACGGACAATGTTGACTACTACAAGCTCCACATCTACATAGGAGCAGCAGGGAACGTTATTCTCTGATAGTGTGTAGGGTCACATCCACTGCCTGTGAGGAAGCCTCTTACCCCTCAGCAGACAGAAAACTACGGCTAATGCGCGTATTTTTGGCATTTGTAAGGAGAACATTCTCTAAGAATTAGCACCTTTTTTAGGAAGTTCAGGGAACATTTCATGAAATAACCAACTCCTTCGCGAGGGTTGAAAGCGAAGGCCGTTTTGATCTGGTTTTAATTCAGCTAGATGCCGAAGACTTTCCCTGTATACATTGTCCTTTTCATTATAAGCACGCGCCGAATTTGCACTTGCGAATGCCTCCTTGCGATTCTGACTGGAAATCTGATGCATGGCGCATTCCAGAAAATCGCGCAGTTAATTTTGTTGATTTTGTTGAGATTTCTTCGGTCACTAACCAATTAGGATCGTGCTGGACATTGGCTGCGATACTGGTAAAACTTTGGTTCAAAATATTTTTAGATTCACCTCATAGTTTTCTGGTAAATAGACCCAATTGGGCGCAATGTGGCTTGGGGGGGGGGGGGGGCACTCTGAGAAAAGTCATCTAGGACTAAGCCTAAACAGCAGGGACGAACTCCGGAGAATACGAAAATTGCTTCCGTACACCGGAGTTCCTCTCCTCTTCAAAAGCTTAGTCCTAAAACGGAGCGTTTCCGTGATTTTGACGCGATGTTGCGAGGTGCCCCCCCCCCCCGAGCCACATTGCGCCGTCAAATTTATTGAGGAAAGAGATCATGGGGGCTTTCCAGGTCCAGTTTATCCTTGGAATGAAGTAGTATTCACTGAGTTCGATTTGAGCAAAGTTATGCTAGGCTCGAAAGATCTAGAAAACGAGGCAACAGGACATCTTGTCAGGACAGGCACTGAGAATGCTGAAAAATGCCCTTCTGCAGCGATGACACTGAACAAAACAACCATAGCATCGATCGGCCTGTTGCACTGCAATTGTTCGCGGATGTTTTTCTTCGGCGTTGGAGTGTACTTTAACTGTTGACGAATGACTACAGGAGTATTGATTGGAAAGAATGAGACGGAATTTGCTGCTAATCCTTCGCGATGGAGCACCACTCGACTTCTGATCCGGTTTGGTAGACATTCTTGATGCACGCTCCAGATCAAACATTAATTTTGGTTGGAAGAGATGAAGGCCGATGGTTGACTTTTTCGTCTTCTTCTCCGAAGTCTGGTACTTGTCCGACCGGAAGGATTATTGCTTGTTAAAGCTTGGGTGAATTCCAACCGCCTGTGGCGCCCTACCACCAACCTCACTACCTCGCTATCAATTTCGGCTGCTTGTATTTAAAGCGAAATGTCCGAAGCAGTCAACAGCTCAGTATATTACATTCCTGAGTAAAGATAGACGCGACTGTAGCCGACATGCGCATTGTTATTACTTGCACGTGCAAAACTGGTACCAAAAAAATAAAAAAAAAGAAGGAGGTTATTTGGGGTTAATTCAAGAAAAATCTTGCAAAATTCGACATGGAGCTGAACATAACGGGGATATATATATGCTCAAGGAAAATGAAAATTTTTTCACTAGGAATCATCAAAAATGATTTCAATTCTTTTACTTTTTGTCCTGCGTCCTTCCAGTGATTGCTGTGAAAAAAGCTGATCATCCTTAGATCCCCATTGAGCAATTCTGCTAGATCAGACCTAGGCTAAATAAAAAAAAAAAACGTGGGGTTCCTCGGTACTGGCGAACAGTCAAATCTCTTCCTAGCGCTTTTCGTTGGTCTAGAAGATTTGTACTTCTGATTTTTTCTGGAGATGTAGAAAGCTCCCACTTTCTCCCCTTTCCATCCAGTTTGAACCAAAAGGTTGGCATGCATGGGTGTATCCAGATGGATTGACAACGCGGCTACTTTATTCAGGACTTCATTAGGCTGTACACATCGCTAGATGAGCGCTAATGAGGATGTGCAAAAAATAGACGAACTGAAATGATAGGACGTTTTTTAGGTCGAATTCTAAGTTAAAGCTGGAACTTGCCACTGAAGGCGAATACACGTTATTGCTGTTCCAGAAAGTCGGAAACGCATTTTGAGAACGATGGAGTAGGAGCAGTGATCGTGAGGCGGTGCTCGTCAGACTTACCATGCCTTAGAATTGGATCGGATTTTTCCTGGATCAACAAGCCAACGCCTTTGTTGGTGGCTTTTATTTGAGGATGGTAATATAGTTGGCGATTAAGCTCGAGTATAATGCCACAAAAACAGACTTTCTCCATGCGTTATCGTGCCGTCGTAACTATTCCACCGGGTCTTTCTCTATGCACAACTCTTAACATGACCTCCCCACAATCGACTCAACTCTACAATGCAATCGCCTCAACGCCACAGTGATTGTTGGTGTTGTTGATGAGATGGACCTTCGAACGAAACTGTATTGTAGTAGACATAGTGTGTTGTGCTATTCCTGTAACCTAAAAAACAACTTCATTTGCCCAGCGCTTTTTCTTCACGGTTGTCGTTTTTCCGACAGGGTCCCTAACAACAGCGTCATTCTCAGCGAGGTATTAAGGGAGAAGGAGCGAGTGATAGGCGGAGGAGGTGCCTTTGCAGCGCGTGCGCACATGTGGCACTCTTCTTTGCGGGGATGCACTTTCATTCTTTGTACTGCCTTCAAATACGCCCTTCTCATGAAGGTGGAGGAATGGAGCGACTGAACCTGCAAAGAAAATTTAATATCATGTTTTTTTTCGGATGTTTTCATTTTCTGCTGCGCTATACCCTATTACCTATCTGCACCATGATACCACTTCTGTTACTGACCCCCAAGAGTACGACCCCCCATGGACCAGCCCAACAGGTACGACCCCCCTGTCGAGGATTTCCTCGACCGATATTCACCCTGGTTGGGACGCACAGGTTCAAAACATAAAGAAGCGGTCCCTTTAGGCGTGTATCACTTTTCCTGATACTTAAGGAATATCAGCCTAAACTTTAGTTTGGTATACGTGCCTATTTGCTGAGCCTGAAGAATGCAACATAGTTGCGTCTCCTACGACGGTTTATGAACTGTGGGTCCGAGCCACTAACCGATGCCAGTTGTGCTCAATAATATATAATATTTAGTGAATCGCTTGGCATTAGATTTGGAAGATAGAGATCAACGTTCGAAGGCGCATCGAGGCGTATACATCTCTTCTTGAATGGTCATGACGACCTGGGACTCTTATAGGTAGGAACATAACATAACAGTTCCGATATAAGAAAGCCTCTGAGGATAAGAATTTCCCTGGGACTCGCTGCCTCTGTTTGTCCATGAATTTCCTTGATTCAAGTCTGTTCGCCTGTTTGAAAAGTGCATGAGGCATACGCGTTTTTTTATCGAGGCTCAACCATTACCTGTCATTGCACCAATTATGAATACTCTGCAAGAACTACTGAATAGGCTACAAAATTCTGAAAATTTCTGGTTTCCACCTTCCTGGAAGTTGAGATGGCGGGGTAGTCAATAAGGAAGACACGCTGACTTTGACCAATTCAGTAGATATCCATGACATGTTTGTCTCACCTTACCTTATCTTGAAAGAAACCTCTCTTGAAAGAATAGACTTGATCAGAATTCAGAAAAACAAAAACACTCAAACAGAAGAGAGCTGATCATCACGCAAACACGCAAACCGCACAATCACGCAATACACATTGAAAGGGTGATAGTGGTGTAGCCGTTTCCCTCAAGTTTGCGACGGCAAACACGTTGGCGTTGACGTTACCACATTAAGAACATCACAATGGAACGACAAAAACAAAAAGGGAAATAGCCCTGAACTGGTTACAACAGCGGGCCATCCGATGGGCCTGACGACTGGAGGAGACACGGAAACTACACTCAGGTACGCTGATATTTCCGTCATTTTAGCTTAGCTAGCGGTTCAGAGTCAACACGATCCGATTGGACCATTGTAGGAAGAGCTTTTCAGAAGCCTCACACAAAATTCAATGGCCGAAAATAGGAAGTTGGCTGATGGTCAGGCGAAAACTAATTTATTCTTCCAATAAAATAGGTTGTTTAGGTTGCGCAATGCATTTGAGTTCCATTCAAAATAGTTGTGCGTTTTGAAGGGGAGGTAATTGGTGAGCGGAGTGACCCCTGCAGGGATGGAATGCTTAGTGGACCTGAACAACGTGTGCTCCCGAACCACGGACCATGAACTTGGTACGCAGAAGCACCAACAACTAATTCATTTTCGAGCGCTGGACAGCTTGAAAGCTAGGTTGAACGCACAAGAAGGGCCGAGTCGATAGCTGTCACAAGAAGGGCCTAATTTTGAGGACATGCCTGGCACCACATTCTCAAAATTTGTAAAAAAAAAGTAGCTAAAAACTTGGTGAGAGGGTAGAAAAGCATTCGACGGCAAAGGGGGCTTACAAGGGAGGTCTTTCAGGGTGTGCCAAGCTTTTTGAAAACGGTTTCTTGCATGACATTGGGGCACATATGGGAACCACAGAACCATGGTTCATTTTTCCTGAACGGCCCTCTGAATACCAGAAAAGGGGTCCCTAGTTCGATTCCTCGTGGTGACAAATTTTTGCATTTCGAGTTGACGTTTCCAAATTCGCGCAAAATGGAGTTAGCATGAATAATTAGTACCAAATTCATGATTAGGAACGTCAGTAACCCTTACAAATAGACTTTGATTGAAAAACTGGTGAAAAAGGTGTGACTAGGGACCCCCTTTTCTGGTATTCAGAGGGCCGTTCAGGAAAAATTAACCATGGTTCTGTGGTTCCCGCATGTGCCCCTATATCATGCAAAAGACCGTTTTGAAAAAGCTTGGCACACCCTGAAAGACCTTCCTTGTTAAAGGAGTCCTGCACTCCCATCATGAGCGTGTAAAAGAGGGAATTGCGATGTACGACCAAGTTGGCTAATTTGGCGGTGTCGGCTTGGCGCTAAGACAAATCCATCTCGGAAGTGACGCATGTCATGGAAACAAATCCTTCTAACTACTCTGGATTGCAAGATTTGCCGCTTGGTTCGTCTTAATCAGATAATGCTTCTACTGACTCATCATACGTCAATTTCCCTCAATAGCACGAGACTCTGATGTCTACACAGGCACCAGCTCAGGCCTAGACAAGACTAATCTATTATATTTAGCTCCGAATAGAATTCATAACTAAAATTGCATTGCGCACACAACGACTTGAGCTGGATCCATGCAGTCCTGTGGGCACAACCACCATGGTGCCAATGATTTGTGAAGGAAAACGACATGGCTTATCCTTGGGGCAGGTTATTGATTGATTGCGAGAAGGTGAGTCAACTGTCGCTTCCCAGATGTAAAAGTCAAGTTATGGGTTAGTGGCCAAGTCCGTCGCATACCTCTGAAACTGAAGAATGTCAGTGGCTAGGGCAGGGCTGATCTATCCGCGTCTCAACATGTGGATGACCCTCACTGGTGCCTAATGTACCTCATAGCACGATGGATGTCTCATCGTAGAGTTACGTAGCTCCAGCCAAAAATCGTCAAGAAGCGAATGTGAATAAAGCAGGGCAAAAAAGAAGAGAAGAACTTCAAGAATAACTCACCAGTAAAAAACGCTGGACGACGTGGTACTAAATGGCCATCTTTGGCGGAGAACGATTTTTTGCCATAGGGTGTTACACATGAAGGCGGCGCTTCTTCTTATCATAGTAGCCTCGAAGGTGGCTTTGTTCATTCGAGAACTATAGGATGGTAGACAATGAATGGCATTGAAAACTGCTTCAAACCAGGCGCCATGAAGACACCAGACTAGGCGGACTGCATAGTGGAACATGTCGAGATGAGGGGAAAGATGTCTTCATGGGGCTTCCTTCGAGAGCTACTCACTGGAAGTCTCCGAAAAGGAAGAGTGATAATAGAAGGAATTGCTTAACTAGCGATGAGAGGAAGAGAGTCCGTCAGGTAAATATCACTGGAAGCGTGATATCGTGTCAATATGGTTTGGAAGTTATTTAGCATTTCTGTTACATACCGGCGGGTTTCGTTAAAATTTAATAAAACATAAATCTCTACTGTTACTCTATCTCTCATGGTCAGTCAGGACATCATCCCTCTCTATCTCTATGGCTATCCAACCATCTCTGCGATGCTAAGTCGAACTCCAGGCCTCCTCTAAAAGTTCTCAGCTCAAGTTCCAAATTCCTGAACAACCCGAGGCTTTGATCGCGCATCCACAAAATTCATCTTTTCTAAGCCGAAACTACTCAAAAAAAAAAAAAAAAAAAAAAAAAATAGTCAAGCTAATTGCTTACCAGTGTGCAGGCTTGAAGCCTAAGCCACGAACTCGCCTGCTCAATCGCATTCAAAATAATTAGCCACCCAGCAACTTATAAGCTACTCCTTCTTAAAACTACTCATTCAACCTTCCACTCAAGCCTCTTACTGACCTTCTAATAAATCGTGGTGCATAGAGAAGGCCAACCTCTATGCGCCCGTCGTCATGGACGGCAAGTTGCTTCATAGTTCCCTTTTTTCCACCACACACTGTAAATGGTTCCATAGTTTAGAATTCCATTACGTTCTCCCACAGCATGGACAATTTTGACAAGGGTATTGTACAGGGAAGCGGACCAGAGAATGTGCCTGTATTAATTGTGCAGCATTTTTTAAACCACCTTAAAGTTGCTGCTAAAACAGTTAAGCTGCACTTCTTGGCAATGGCCTCTGCCTATTCCCCCTGTCGGCTGCTTGATTTACGTTATGTTGATAATTCGCACCAGCATGATGACATAATAGAGGGCGGGTAAATTTTTGGGTTTTGAGAAATATTAGGGCGATAGTGCATAGAGTGCTAAAAAACAATGGAGCGAGAACAAAGGAAGCTGCTTCCCGGGTGCCGGCGCCTGCGTGCGTGACTATCTACAAACCGCGTGCGACGACTTCGACGACATTATATATAAAGGATAAAGGATAAAGCATTTGCCGTTGATCAATCCCTTTTTGGGATGCGGCACGCATTCTACTTCCATTTGTACATTCGCAGTGGCATTTGAATGCGATGTGGCCTATACAATGACTTGCGGGGGCCAGCCGATGTTCAAGTCAGTGTTTTTATCCTCCCAGACAAGTCTGGTACCAATTAACCGACCCCGGAGGGATGGAAGGCTTGGTTGGCCCGGGCGACTCACGACCCAGGATTTGATCCCGGACCGCTCGCGTGGTGAGCGCGCCACTTGTCACTACACCACTTCCGCCCATTAGCATATTAAGGGCCTTTAATATCGTATTTCTTAGGGATTTTCTCACGGAGAATTCACGTGATACAACAACCTTTTGTTCGAATTACTCAAGTGAATAACTCGTGAGAGTCGTCAGAATTCTTGTTAGTGGACGAACCAGGAGCCATGACGGTCCAATCAAAAAGAGCCGAGAACGACCAACAAAGAAGATTTAGACTGCTTGGAAGCCAATAAAAAAAGAACCAGAGAGGTGTGAAAACCCCATAAGATATAACGAATGTTCTGCATGCGGGCAGAAAACGTCCATTGCTTATGCAAGCGTCCATATCTAGAACAGCAGACCAAGCCGTGAGTATTCCACGAACAAAATGCAAAAGATGCAGAAGAAACGATTTCAAGAAAAAGATCAATCGGAAGGGATTACCCTCCCTTTCAAAAACGAGAAGAGTGTCGGGTGCAGACCATACACCACAAGTGACGACGGCCTCCAAGTAAATCTGGTTAGTAGTGGTTCATAGTGATAGCTGATTTTTGGTAAATGATAAATTAGTGACAACTGATAGAATACAACTGCAACAGGCTAATCATTTCATTGGCAGAAAACATTTACATTTTGTGGAGGCCGTCGTCACTTGTGGTGTATGGTCTGCACCCGACGCTCTTCTCGTTTTTTGAAAGAGTTATAGCTTCCACTCCACAAAAAAGTTTCCTCAGGTATAAAGAGTGCTTATCTTAACGACGATACAAACTACTGGACTAACTTTGTTCAAGGTTTTTCCTAAAAGTAGTTATTGAGACACGGAAAAGTAAAATAGAGAGCTAGGGAGCTAGGGGCTTGAGGAATGCAAACGCAGAATCGTCTCTCGAAATGAGCGATAGTATGTTGCTGCTAGACAGGTATATTGAAAGTTGGCACATAGATCGACGAACATGGCCGGCTTTTGAAAGACGCACATGGAAGCGGACTTCCTAAGGGTGATCATTGCTTTATATGATTAGCTCGCTTCCTGCTTTATCCCTCATGAGCCCTACTACGTAAGGGATTGCTGCTTCTGCGATCACACGATCGATGACGATTTTGTACTAGAATATATCTACTTAATCCTGTTGATCATCGTTTGGAGTCAGTCTCATGCGAATCACCTCATGGGTAAATGATCGCCTCGATTCGTGCGCGTTCCTTCGCTGGAGCAAGACAAGAAATCAAAGGAGAAAGGGCCGTTCGCATGCGTGTTGCAAAACGGCACCGATCGCTCTCTGTGGACAAAGCTAGCCCAGCCAGGGTTTCACCATTTCTCCGTTCTCCACTTTTCAATCTCGGAATCCACAAAAAATCGCAACTGTA
>MU888545.1:0-18499 GCA_036418205.1 Ostertagia ostertagi
TTCTCCCGCGCGCTCCCAACTCATAACCTATCACCCAAACCCAACCTATGACCCCCCCCCTCCTCCAAACTCAACCAGGTACGACCCCCCCCCGTTGTTACTAGTAACAACGTAGGGCTGACCCTGTTCCCCCTGTGACCCCGTGGGGGACGGTGATGTAACTACCTCGTAACGGAACGGAAACGGCAAACATTCTCTCCCTCGTCTCTTTTTCCTTTTCCTTCACCGTCTCTTGTCGAGGCACGCCTTTTTCTATGCCGTAAACTCCTAACTGCCTAAGATATAGCCTTGTGTTTCACAGTTGTGCTTCATTCCCTACATACTGATGTCGTAGAATGTGCCTTCAAGAGACTGTTCAGGTAATGCCTTGCTCATTGTTTGTGCCGACAGTCAAAGGCTCACGACAATGTGCCGTCTGTCAGTGCAGTCTGGATGATCACCGTTTGACAGCAATCTTCGTCGAGCCAAGCAAAGTCTTCACCGCTCCGAACACTCCAGCCACTCATCGAAAGGAGGCGAAGTACGTTATTTCCACTATTATTCATTTGTTTATTGATGCCAGTAACTGCGTAACATTATCAAAACACCAGGCAATGTGGTCCGTCAAGAAGGTCTTATCAATAGGTTATCAAATTGAAGTAAAGCTAAAGGCAAAGTTCGGGATTTCTGGTCGAAATTTAGCTTTTCCCCGTCAAATATGCAGCAGTACGCAAGCGCGGACCATGTGCAGAAGTGGCGGGGCGATTTGACAAGGTTTAGGCGCTAGGAGCCTAGGTTGGAGCATTGGCGCCGCCCCAACCCCATTGAGCCCGCCCACCGTTTGACGTGACCTTCCAAACAACCACTTGGAACTTAGATGTTAAGCTGTTGTTTGGAAGGTCGTATGAGAATATTCAGCGAAATTTTGGGTCTGTTGTCCGACGGCGGGGCATCTGCTGACGCAATTGCTATTGACAAAAGAGAACATGTTAGAGCCTGTCATATATACTGAAGCTCTCCACTTAGCAAACTAAGACATGTCAAGAACTGTGACGTATTCTGAGAGGAACTGACCTATTTCCTGCCCTACCTCTTTTTTCTTTTTTTCCACATCCAGAAAAAGTGGCGCACCACAAGATATCGGGCTTCCCCTAGGACTAAGCCTCGGGGTGGGCAGGAGCTACGAAAAAGATGAAAATCACTCACTCTGGAGTCCCCCTTCCTCCGCCAAGGCTTAGTCCCTTTTCTAACAGAAAACAATCGTTTGACGCGGTTTTACTTACGTGCGTTATCGTCGCATGCTCGCATCTCTTGCGATAGGGCCTTATTTTGTTTGTTTTGTTGTTTTGTTGTTTCTTCGAAGCTTTAGATGAATGTTGGTTCTTAACATGTTCTGGTTTGTTTGCTGTTAGAAGGCGTTGCTCTTTTTAACACGTTTTGTTTCGTTAGCAGGTTGCAGCAGCAGATGCCCCGCCGTCGGACAACAGACCCTAGAGGTGCGGGTTCTAGTCCCGCCTGGGGCGAAAGTTTTGTTCACAACCCAGCATTCTTGTGAAACATTCGCAAGGCGAACTGCGGCCAAAAACAGCAGTTAACAAACAAAAACAAGTCAAAATCAGCTAGTTTTTTTTGTTTTTTTTTTTGTTTCTTGTACGGAATATGTATAAAAACGGAGCGATGCATTGAAAGCCAAAGCGAGAATTTATAACGCGCCGATTTAAACTTGGAAAGAATTTAGAACATTCATCAAACGCATTGCCAGTTGAGGGACAACGTTAGTAGAAGGACGAGTTCAAAGAGTTCAAACAGCTATGCCAGAATTGTCTTAGTTATGATAACTTGAAGGATGTCAAAGATGACGAGCGCACTTTAACTTCGTCCCATACATACATGACACCTGATAAAGATTATGCAAACGCGTTCACCCAAAAAGCAAAAATAGTCTTACACAAAGTTTGTAGTTTTAAATCGGTCAGCAGGTTCATAAGTTGTGATGTGGTTTCGTTTCGGGGTTACCCCAACTAGAAAACTTTATCTTTTAGAGGGGTTGATGGTGAAATGTAATTTGTGTAAGCCGAGCAAAATGGTTCTCCTGGATTAGGTTAGCGTTAGAGGTCAGCGGAAGTCTCTATATTTTTGAGTTTTTCGAATTCCTTTTCTGAAGTGATTATAGGAGCCGCCGATATGTGTTTTAGTTGACAGTAGTTATGCTTAGGCTGGCATTCTAGGGTCTAGTCACAAGACGTTTGGTTGAGTGGCGTTATAGCAATGATGTGGATTGTTATAAAAATGAATGACCTTCTCGTTCTCTCAAAAGACCTGAAGATGAACCTTGATTGACACAAAAAGAGAAAAAAACCGACTCAACCCACAACGAAATGCCAAAAGTTTCATATCGGGAAAAGTTAAAATCTCTAAGGTAACGTTTTTATTATTCCAGCATATCTGGAATTGTGGGATTCGGGGGAATAGGAAGTTGCCTTGCCTGCGATGGAGTCCGATCCATCGGTGTGTAACAAACCCTTTTACACAGTGCATTCTGCACCTTGTCCTCTGGGAACCGCTAAACTATACAGAAAATGGAAGAATTATTTAGATTAGATAAATTCTTTCAGATTGAAGAGACCTTCTGGTTTTCCATGTGAAGAGTATGACCTCTGGGGTTTCTAATGTAAAATGTATGGAGATTAGATCTTCATGAATGGAGAGAGATAAGCTAGAAGGAACATCTCTGAGGTTGCCATGTCTTTATGGTCCTCAAATAGCCGAAAAGGTGTATGAGTCACATAGGCTGAAGAAATATTCTCCTCACACTAAGAAATCTTTGATACTATGAGGTAAGCCAGGCAGCGGTCAGTTGCCCCTGATGGGACAGAAGGCTTGAGAATGCTGCGCAAGGCTAGATCACACGAACTCTCACGAGCTGCTTCTAATCTGAACTACACTGCCTAAATGGTATTTTCGCCTGCAATCGTTTCACTAGCATATTTAGTGCGCAGTTGAAAAGTTAGTCTAGTGAGTAGTTGAAAATTCCGAGGAACTGCGAAAAACACCGAGTTAATTATAGGGTTATCGAAAAGATCTTCAGGTCTTGCTTTTCTTGAGCATTTAGTTATGAATCTACCGAAAAACCATGGAAAATGCGTGGCAAGTACAGACTAAGAGAGCATTTCGTTGTTAAAATAAACCGATGAATAAAATTTTCATAGCGTGACATCTTCTTCGATAGTTGCCAGTTGCAATGGGGTGCTTCGATTGTAGAAGAAGAATTATTACAGCCATGTGTTATTGTGTTTACCCATAATCGGGTCGCTTGTTGACCGAAAAAGATTGATTAGGCGAGAATGATAAGAAGGATTATGACGGAAACGAAACGTCCTAGCAGAATGTCGTCCAAAGACCACTCCCTGCCTCGTGTTATTTACGTAGTTCGACAACATCATTACATAAAAGACGAAGGCGCTGACGAATCACTTTTGGGGTGCGCCATGCACTTCTAATCTAGGTAGTAGTGGCAATAAATGCAGTTAGTAGATATATTTATCTCAATGAGTTCTCCGATAAAAGATAATGTGATTTTTATGTTCCCAGACAACTTCAATAGCAATTAAGGGATCCCAGAGAGGTTGAGTTCCCAGTTGGTTATAAAATCCCCACCATGCAATGATCACGTGCACGGTGAGCGTCCCTATGTGCGCCGATTTTATACAATTTGAATAGGGAAAACAGACAATCTTAGAAATTGAAAATTCATGTAAAAGAAAACTCAAACCGCTCTGGCAATTTTGAGATATTCAGACCGTATTTGAAAAAATGGACGCAGGTCCACTTTGAAACAAAAAAAATCTAAAAAAATCAAATCGCGCCGCTTAATAGAACTTTGCCGAATTCCCTGTACCCGCGCCATAGATAAGAACTTAACAGTGGTGTTCAAATAGTAGCGTTTCTTACTGCTCTATGGTCCAGGAGTTTGCATTTAGTTTGTATCGGACTCTTTTTATATCGCCATGTACTTTCGATAAACTTTGGCATAATAGTGATTGAATGGTATAGCATTTTTGAAACTGCACAAGAGGTTGATATTGAGTTATTGGCGAGATACAGTTTATTTGCTTATCCCTGAACGGCGAGTGTTGGTGTGGTCGCAAGTGGCCACGATTACCGCCGAGGTCCCGGGAAACGAAATCCTGGTCCGTGAGTCGCACCATGCCATCCAAGCCTTTCAACAATTGATACCCCTCATAGGCCACATCGGCATTTTAAGCGTGTCTCTACCAATGTACAGAATGGATTAAATCCGTGCGACTCCCAAAAAGGTTTGATCAACGGCAACCCGATGATTTCCTTCAATCCTTTCATTTGGCTCTCAGACTCTCGGGAGTCGCCTGACCTTCGGAGTCTCAACAAGATAGAGAGTCGATTTATAGCACCCATCGAAAAATACTCTACACACACCTACTAGATCTTCGACACCACCTAATCATCACGTAATCACAAGGGAGAAGAAACACCGTACCTTTACCAGATCCACTGGACCAGTCCAACGACGAAGCACAGTAGAGTAAGATTCGAGTGGACCGTATTCAGGGTGCCGGTTGGAGAGCCAGCCTTGTATAGGGGGCTGAATCCCGCGTAATTGACAGGCATTCTTGTGACCTCTAGTTTAGTATGACTATCCGCGTAATTGACAGGCATTCTTGTGACCTCTAGTTTGAGGTGGGTGACTACGAAAACAGGTGCCAGCTGGCGCGATAGTGAACAAGGAATTTGATAGCTGTCAAAATCTCGGGTCTGGAAAGCTAACTTTGCTCGTTGACTTGGAAGAGCTAATGGCCCAGATGCCAGCCTTGAGGTGAAGTTGTCCAATAAAAGACCGTAAAATTACAAGGTACGTTGTTTGAAGCGGAAGGCTTGAAATGAAATTCGAGCGCTAATGGTAACGATATCGCAGTCTTCAATGATCACCTCTGCGCAGAGTCAACCCTGCGTTGCGCAGTTCGCAACGGCACGTTGAGAGATCCTCAACGCACGCTGTATGGGCGGAGACACAGACGGCTCGAGCATGCGAGTGTGAATGTTCGCGCGAGAGAACGTGTCTAATCGGGCGAAACTGCGCAACGTGGCCGTTGAAAACTGCGCAACGCAGGGTTGACTCTGGAACAGGCTATTCGAAGGTGGCGGGCCGTTTTGCAGGAATCCTTGGAAAAACCATGGTTCTATCTCACCCATAAATCGCTAGCTTGAGACCCATCGTTCACGGTAAGAACGGAAAGTATGAAAAATTGCATTTGTTTTCGTCTGTATTCTCCAAAATCACACACTTCGATCGGATTCTTTTATTGCGTCACCTGATACGTAGCGACCCCAAGCGCACACATTTTCATGCACCGCCTGGCGCCGCGCGACCTACCTTCAACTGCCCATAGAATAATTTTCGTTGAGCTGCTTCTCTCCGGAAATTGAATCGTTGTGTGTTGTCTCTAGTGGTCACAATTGATGCGTTCATGTTGTAAAAGAATGCAACAATGTTCAGGGAGGGATTGCTTTAAGTTTGAAGCCTGATTGCGCTGAATCTAGTGCACCTTCAGCTTGAAAAACCTTGCTTCCTCTGCTGCTTGGCTACCACTTTTGAATATGCTAGTTGCTTGAGGCAGACCCATTTTCTTTAACGTACTCACTACCTTTTGAGAAACATCTCCTATGATGAATCTGGTGTGGTTCCGGCATAAAAAAAATGAAAAAGAGTACGATATGGACTGATAAAAAGGAAGAAGAGAATAGAGTCCGTAAAATATGCTGAATCAAGGGCTCCATTGCTTTTATTATTCGGCCGAGATAAGGCTGTGAGGCATTGAGGGCGGAGAGGAAAGAATAGGCGAGTGAATACAATGTCAGAGTGCAGACACCTGCATGTTGCTAATGACGAAATGGAAGCAGTCGAAGCGATTTTGGCAAAGCTCGTCGCCTAAATTTCAGCTGGGTAAACGAGACATCAGCAGCTTCAGTACAGCTCCATATTACTCAGTGGAGCCATTGACCTGTGTGCTTCAGGGTGTATCCAAGAAATTAAGATGTGAAGTCGGACTTCATCGCACTCGTGGATTTGTAGAAAAGTTTTGTGGTCTTACCTATTTATATTCTCCCGCCATTTTGACCTCTATTTTCAAAACCGTACTAATTCAATATTGGCAAGTTGGCAAATTTTGTTGCAGTGATAAACATTAGTTCGGTCCATAATTTTTGAGAACCTTTGATGTTTTTCGATTCAATTACTTATCTTTCTCTGATGTATTTATTCAGCATAGTATACATCACCATTATTACCAACATATAACCAATGCGAGGGTGGGTATTCAGTGTCTCTCTTGTAGAATTTCATAGAGTTCTGATCGAAAAATGATATAGAAGGGGAGTGGGTGTGATTTTGTTGGCATAGAGGTTACAGTGCTACAAGGCGAGCTAAAATAATTAACCTTCCGAAAGCCTCCAATTTTCGAACGACCTCAGAAGAAAAATAGGTTTTGTCTTACTTGCTTTCAAGTTGAAGGCGTTGCCATCAAGCTGTCAACGATTATCTTCATCACTGACACTGGTATTAGTTGGTGCCGGTTCCAGCGCAAAGGCCCTCTCGTATTCCGCCAACGACTCAGGAAGTTCGAATTCAGAGGGAGTTGGGTTTTACTGTCAGAACTCCCGAATCGTTTAAGCTAAGCTACTGCGGCTTGTGGATTTGTTAGCACACTGCACCCAGTCCACATCACCAATGAGTATGATGGATGGTCATTCGAAGGAACTATGGGAAACCAACAGGAACATGATGATGTCAGATCGGGTTTAGAGCTGATTCGGGCTCAGAGCATGTGAGAGACAAACTCCATATATTCAAACCTTAGCGACTTTATCGAGATGTCTCAGTACTCTCACCTTGTACACCAAAAGCGCTCTGACAAATAGCGCTCACTTTGTTCAGATTCCTTTTCAATGGCGCCGGATAGAGCATCGAGATTGCCAGTCACGGGGTGGTTGGAGTGTGGATCATCTTCAAATAAAAGGAGGGAACCCTGAGTAGAGGTAACCACCGGAGCACCATGAGAGAGCGTGCCCTCAACTATCTTCTGGGGTAATTCTCCATTAGGCCGATGTCAGACTTTGCGAATCGCGCGATTCGCTAGCGTCTGCGGTCGCGTCGCGGCCAGTGAATCACTCAATTGGCTGGTACCGCAACGCGACCGCGGACGCTAGCGAATCGCGCGAATCGCTAGTAGCGAATCGCGCGATTCGCAAAGTCTGACATCGGCCTAAGTGGTGCGTGGAAGATGCTAATCTGAAGTCATGAAGAAAGAGGCTCAGAAGTAGGTTTCAAAGAAATTGGAATCCTAGCTAAAGAAAGTAACAAGCAAACGAGATGGCTAGCCTGTCGGATAGGCGAGCTTGTGTGCTAGGTTGCAGGACATCTTGGAAAGCTTCAATACTTATCAAAAGATTTTTACAACAATACATGTAAAGTGTCTCAAAAATTATGGACCGACCTAATAGATAGCGCAACCCTACTAATTGCTCGGCGAAATTTTGAAAGATTACTTGATTTGTATTTAGCAAGCGCAAAACGTGGCAAGTGTTCTTGGTGCAGGGAAACAGACAAAAGGTCGAAAGCTGTCTCGCCGAACGAAACGACAACAGATAATGTCCCTACACCGTTGAAGGTTACGATCTGTGGTTTTCGATCGGCTGCGTGACTTGATCTTTTGATAGGCACTCTGATTAGTGCAACCAAAGAACTGCCCAGCTGGTTCACCCACAAATTTGTATCTTTTAAGCATTTTGAACTGTTAGGTTATGCGCGGGGAGCTGAGAAGTGGACCCACTCGAGTGAACAACAGTGTGGATCGGACACAGGGCCAGAGTCACGGGACCGCGTCATGGCTCGTATTGTTTGTCTTCGAGATTGCTAAAAGATTACCTGTATACGGAAGAATTGATTTAAACATTGTATTACAAAAATGCCTTTTTTTCTCCCGACGGAGAGAATTTTGCTGTAGGTTGTCATTCAGTTCTGTTCAGGTAAATGATGTCCCGTACGAGAAATAATATATCACTGCATACCGAGAATGTTTGCGTTAGACTGATAATTTTGGTCGCTGGGAGGTTCCGGATTCCGACAGCATGCTTACAATTCAAACTCCGCAACCGGAGGAGCAAATCTTAGGTGGGCATGTAAGACTTTCCATGGGACCATGGACCGTATCTGCCCACATCTTTGGACAGTACACTGCCCCCCCCCTTGATCAAAACAAGCAGACAACATCTAGAAACAGATAAAATATACAGTCCAATTAGAGAACGCAAAACAATCACTCATTGAGAGCGCGATTGAATGATGCGGGTGAGTGTTAGCAAAAAATAGTTGTTAGTCTTATCATAACTAATTAAGGTCCTACTCTATATTACCGCAAAAACTAAAATTTTATTTTATGGAAACTTAGCCACAGAATTTACTCGATGCCCTGTATGCGAGAAAGCCTTTTTGGACGCATTTTCTTCGCTATGGGCGCACTTTTTGTCACTACAATTCATGTTTGTTTTCGACAAATGTTTTCAACAAATTCGGTGTAAACTCGTGTATAAGATTTAATTGGAATCCTGATCGTATGACATTCGTTCAGGAATTGGCACTGTCTAACGGGTATTTTCTGTTCTCCTGGGCTCTCTCACTCCCCCCTCCCCCCCTGCCCGCCTTGTTCCCCCCCCTCTTTCTATCTCACTTAGCTGCGGTACCTAACAGTAAACTTTTTGAGGAACCGTATTAGTATTGTGCAATCATACGGGCAAGAGATGACAAGTTGTAAAAATCAATAGGGCTGCTTGCTCACTCTGTGCTTCCGCTCCCAAGTTTCTAAACTGATCACTATCAAATAGCGAGGAGGTCACAAAAAGGACAGAGAACGACTTCCGAAAATAATGTTTTCGTGACAAGTGACATCAAATGACGCCTTATATGAGTTTTTTCACCGAATTGTTGAAAAGAGTGTCATTTCTGGAGCTGGCGCCAAATGGCGCCAGTTTCAGAAATGAATATCATATTCGTAATCAGAGCATCGAATGACCTCTAAACGAAATGTTTCGACGAAAAATAGAATTTTGATTGATTAAGAAATTTATTTCCGAGAGACTTTGACGGTTTAAATCTCAGTCTTTCGCACACAATATGCAGAAGTAACATAAATCTATTCAGAGATTCTACTCATATGTTTTCTCAAAATAATACAGTTCATGTTACACTCATTCCTTTGTAAGTTATTGCTAGAGACATCTCATCAGAAAAGCTCCCAATACGCATTTCTCGTTATGACTAGTTAATGGTTTTCGTTGATCACTTCAGTCAGAAATAGCCAAAAACACGAATAGACGTGACGTTGAAACTGTTCTTCACAGACGAATGCTCATTTTCCGGCAGAAGTTACAGTTTACGTAGAATATCACATAGTGCTGCTTTTTTACTGAATAAAAAATATGATAATCTATAAGTTGAGGAGCAACGGATCATTCAGCTTTCTCTATACTTTGTCGAGGAATCGGTAACCCAAGAAAAGCCGCCCCCAGGAATGCCAGAGACGAGAGTTAGCAGCGCAAATGTGTGCGATGATGGGAACGGCATGGGACACTCTATTCAATGACGCAAATCCTAGTGCCGCGTGCGACTCTGTTCCATGACTTTGCTTCTTGCCTCGAGACGGTCCTCCTGGGTTACAGGAACTCAGTAAACTGCGCATTTAAGGCACAACTCAGCACGAATTCTCGGTTGACAGGGATCGATAAAGAAGTGAGATACAATTGTTGAATGAATGGGTGAAAAAGCGTAATAAACCCTCAATGAATCTTTAAACAGTGCGATCTCCTTTCTTTAGTAGCGTCTCACCTGCAGTGCAAATGAGGAGCGACGGCCGAGATTTGCGAATTAATCTGCCAACTTTGCCAATATTCTGCATTCTTGCCAAAAAATACCACGATGCACAAGTGAATTTCGTCGGTTGATCTTCTGTGATTTCTTATCATACCACTCTATGTTTCTTATATACTGCTTTTTGGAAACCATGCAACATTAGAACTGCACATCTAATCGGACAGAATAGATTTTTCCAAAACTTTTGCTATGCCGTATTTTAATCTCTCTTTTCGGTGCAGGGCGAATATCGGTCGAGGAAAGCCTCGAAAGGGGGTTGTATTTGTCAGGGTGGGTCATGGGGGTCGTACTCGTGGGTGTCAGTAACGTCAGTGGCATCGAGGTGCAGATAGGAGGGAGAGGGTGCAACGCAGCAGAAAACAAGATGTTGTTAACATACATGATATAAAATTATTCTCTGCAGGCTCAGTCCTCTCTTACATTACCTTCCAGAGAATATTGAAATGTAATACGAAGCAAATAGAAAGGCGCATCTTGCAAAGATTAGGTCAACATAGTTGCACACGCCTGCGAAGCTTTCTCCATCACGCGGCCTCACCTCAATCCTCTGTGAGGATAACGCTAATTTAGGGGACGCAGTGCTAGCCAAAACGGAATGCTCCAGAAAAGTTTATTTGTAACACCATTATTCTGATATGCATAATTTTCTACTCTTCAATGCAAACGTTTCTGTCTAAACGCCATAAAACATTCACATTATATCAACTGTGTCCTTTGGAAATGTAATGTGGGATTATGAGCAAAGTGGATTAAAAAAAACCAAAAGAGTACCATAGTTACAGTGCCTAAATTTGGAACATATAGCGCCTGTCTAATAAAAGCGCTAAGCAGCAGAAGCACACCTCGCAATCCATAGAAACATATGGTACGCTACAACTATCAAGTCGCTAGGAGAAAATCACCACACGAAGTGAATATAGGCAAAAAGAAGAAGTGAGAGAAAATGCTTGAACACAACATAGTGCATGATTGAAGTGACTGCTTAACATTACTCATAACGACCTATAGTGACAAATATTTAGTAGTAAAAAAGCCGGAGGATACACGGATGCGCAGCTCGTGCAGTGTGCTTTAAAAGAATCTAGCGCCTCTGTTGGGTGATTCTTCTTTGCACGGACTGCCACATTCGCGACAAGAATCTAACTTCAGCACCCAGCAGATGGGCTACCGTAACCCTGACGTGACATGCGTAACCGCCGCAATCGCGTACTTCGTACTCAGCTCGACGTCGCCCCTACAGATTTCGTAATGGCACATACCGAATGTGCCAGTTTACCCAATCTTACTATCCCTCGTTAAGGAATATGTATTGCCTTTCTATTCCGCGTGTTTTCTTGTTTCTCTGACAGCGCCCCTCGTTGGCTTGTTGCAGGGTTGTTTTGGCGCTGCGTTTCAGATTGGTCCTCTTTTGAACGCCATAACAGCTTCATCAGCAAAAAAATGACAAACTATATAGAAACAACCGCAATATTTAACAAACATTAAGTGAGCGAAAGCAAGGGAAACATGAACAAAATAGTCCAAAAATTCAACAAGTGACACTAAGAGAACGAAAATGAAGTCATGTTGGAACATGGAACCCATATTTACAATTTCAAAATCCTACCTCATTGAACTCGCAAACTAGTCCCTGAAGTGGAGAAATTTGCATCGAGACTTCTCATTCAAGCACATTAGCCACATAGGCCCTGAGTTTCACAGATTGATGACAAACACTACCATTACGGTCATTGGTGGTATTCATGGAGCAGCACATCCCATAAAGGAACTAGAATTCCGTGATGCCAAGCCGCTGTCTGCACCAGTGCCACAGTTGATACGAAATAACCCACCTATTTCAGTCTTATGACCAGCGCCCGCGTGGGTGTCATACGTTGATGCACGGCGTAGTCTACAATATGCACTGGGACCTGAATTGCCGCACTGTTCTTATAGCGAAGGTTTACATCTCGTGGTGTGTCGGTAAAGGAGGGGAAGTGATTGATTCGGTCGTCTAAAACGACCATTGCTTGAAGGATTACTCCATAAGAAATTGGCCTGCACACCCGCACTTTAGCGAGACGAAATTCGCATAGTACTGCAGTGCTTATCGCTTCTTTCGTTGTAACTGATTCCAAAAGTATCCGCTTAGACCTCTAAGTAGCATATGCGTTTGACTTCTACAAGTAACAGTGACCCAATTTTTTCATTTAAATGGTCCTCGCATCCGTAGCCATATCTTCAGAGCAAGCTCAGGTCGGTCCGTAGACGAGCCCCTTACCTTGAACGGGAGCAACTGTGCAATACCTCTGCTTCATTGGCCGTGACACTTTGTAGAGCTCTCCATTTCGAGAGCTGCTTTCGCCTTTCCATTCGGAGCTTACCTATTACATGCATCTCGTCCAACTTCCCGTCGCATGAAGCCTGATAGCTGCAAAAAATCAGAAGTCCTAGTAGATACGAAAAAAGTATGCAAAATCCGAAAAAAAAAACCCATAAGCATAGCATTTCGATCTGCTGAAGAAACTCCCTATTTGCGTCGACACCGCTTTGATTAAAGACTTCGATCTTCTCCCTGAACTAGTTGAGGCAAACTTCATGTGCAGCATCCGGAAGTCTACTCATTTCTAAACTGGCATCAGGGGCTTTTACTGTTTTCGTAATTGGAGGCTGCCTATAAAATTCAATAATCAAATTAATGTCAAAGATGAAGGGCATTGACTTGTGATGCAGATAGCCTTCCGACCTTCATCACAATCGCAGGAAAATGAATACATGAAAGCTGAACAATTGGGTTTCTTTCAATGATTCAGTGTCTGAACTTAAACGAGTCGTGGGGATGACCATGGATACATTAGGTAATTGTTGCAAATTTCCTTACTGCGTGGACGAGACTTCTATCATATAGCATTGATTAGTCTTCTGTGACCGAACTTTCCACAAGCTCGGCTCAACGACATCATTCAGATTTCTTGACTTCTCATAACTGCTGATTGCCTTTGTGTGATAGCTGATTGTTCTAGAAGCGCCACTGACCGTCGAGGAGTGTTCTGCGTTCCTCCAATAGCTACGATTTTTCCAAAGCGGCTCTCCATAGCTCATGGATCTACAAGTTACTATACTTGTGGTACCTCCTCCATTTCCTTCACTGTCGCTATGACGCGTCCACCACCTCGTACCATTCGTGTCTCGCTTTTCAAACAGAGTACTTCTCATTTAGGGGTGTTTGTGCTACCTCTCACACATCACTGATGTACTTCATATCTGTAACGTTCCAGTGGAAGCACCTCATTCTGTGTTCGTTGGGTTCTAGACAAGAATGTATCCGATCAAAGAATGGTCAGTGAGCTAGAGCATTCTCAGGCAATGTCAAACTTATCGATTTTAGACAGACTACAGATTTCTGCAAATTCTGTGCAACCCTGCACACAAAATGCAAATCCTGAACACACCCTGCGCAGAAATCGAGATTCCTTACTAGTGCTGGTGCATCTAGTCGACTAAATCCTTCGTTCGGTAGAAGTGTAAAGTATCTCCGTATCTTTTCGTTAGCGGAAGTTTCGTTTGTTAGTTAGAAAAACGTCACTGTATAATCTGCTTACAAGTCGATTCCTCGAGATGAACTCTACAAGTAACGATGAAAACTTACTTTGCTGAGCACTTCTGCGATTGCAAATGCCATTCACGAAGTATTTCCCACGAGCGTGCATTTGGAGACACTCGTCGAAATGCGTCACAGAATGCACTGTCATCGCTCATGAAAAAATCAAGCGAAAGATGAAGCAGAGGCGTCTTTGCCATTATCGAAAAAGACCAATCAATTTTTGCTCGTCCTTAAAAACAAAAAAGGAAAAAACAAAAGCCTAATCATACGTCAACGGAGAAGGATCACGCACCGTATCACCACAATTCGAATTCATGCTTCGTTCTCTTAGAAACTCAAAAATCATATCTTGGCATGTGCAAGTAAAATGAGTCATTAATCTAGGTGAAGATTTTAATAGTGGTCCGAAGTTTGAGCGAGGTCATCTTCCTCAAATCTCTAAACGTAGCTCAAATTTCAAGAGATGTCCTTTGCATCGCCACACGCCTCCTCTCCCTAGCGTTTCTGGCGAAGGTTATGGGGGAAACTCAAACGAGGGAAACGAAACATCAGGCCGCTAATAAAGACCGGCCTAGTCTAACAAGTTGGTAGAAGAGGAACATATAACTATTCACTGTATTGTTAGGACCGTCATTTCCGGCTGGATGGGTGAAGGATTGTGCGCCTTGGGAAGGAACGCGATGGAGCCGCACGTATGTATGTTGCACTGCCGCACTTCTTCTGACAGTAGCTGTTACGAAAGAGGGGGAGGTGGGGATGGTGAGACTCTCTAAGGGGAAACAGTCGTTAAGTCTTCAAAATCGGTCTAACGAGTGCATCCTGGCTCGGATGCTTTATGAATCTTTAGCGATGATTAATGAGGCTGGCAAACCGTCCGATTCCTAGGTCGTGCCAGCGATGTTCAGCACAGTGACCGATTCTTGTGCAGATTTGGGCATAAACTTTAAGGAACGACCTGTAAGCCATATCACAGTTAATCATTCGCCGCTTCTTTTCAATTCCTTCGAACATCTTTTCTTTTGGCGTTCTTCAATATTGCGATTATGAGCTTTGTAAACATACTTATTTGCGCCACCTTTTTTGAATTGTTCTAACGATTTCATATATGGATCAGACTTCAAGCCCGAGCCAGAAGCGCGTTATTTAATTTGAATATCCTCCCCACATAAATTATTGTGGACCACATTAAATTCGCTGCTGCAACCATGACATCCAAAAAGCTCGCGCCCTGGGAAAATTGCCGCGTCAAGACGCCGCGCAAGTGACGGGGCGACGCTTTGAGACGCTGCAAATCCGTCCCACGGCGTCGAATTTCAAAATTATGAGCGGTTTGTGTCTTAGCATTCAAATTGGTGTTGTCGTGCATGTTTCAGAGAAGGAATCGCATCTGCTTGCGTACTCAGGTTCTTGCCTATATGCTAGACTCTCTTTATAGGCAGCAGTGTGGTGGTAAAAGGTAAAGCAAATGAGCGAATGGTAACAAATCACTCGTCAACAATCATTCACCGTCATTAGTCCTATGATTCCGAGATGGTGATTTGGCGAAAGGAAGGCAAACTGTTGGCACTGAAGAGCTAAAGCGTACGAATCTGTTGAAAGAGTAAAGGTGAATAGATTTCATGTCAAAACTTCCTTGAAACTTATAGGCCGATGTCATAGTTTGCGAATCGCAGGATCCGAGCGTTGCGCCAGCGAATCGAACGTTGCACCAGCGAGTCGAACTATGTACCAGCGAGTCGAACTATGTACCAGCGACTCAATAGTGGCGGGACCCAACGTTCAAAGGAAGCCCGCCACTTTCAAACAGTGTCACGTGACAGTGGACCTTTTTGAAAGTGGCGGGACTTGACAGTGGACACTGTTTGAAAGTGGCGGGCTTCCTTTGAACGTTGGGTCCCGCCACTATTGAGTCGCTGGTACATCGTTCGACTCGCTGGTGCAACGTTCGATTCGCTGGCGCAACGCTCGGATCAAGCGAATTGCTCGATTCGCAATTTATGACGTCGGCCATACGTTGCTCCGCAAATATCATGTTCTTCGTCACAAAAGGACTTGCGCTCCGTCCACCACGGCAGATGTTGTTACAAACAGATTGTTTTCCATTTGTTATCCGTCTGCCTTCAAAACATCACCGGTATAAATGCCTTCATGCTGAGTATGGTTCAGTTTATCCACTCTGCTCTGCTGTGTTTATCCAAATAAACGACTTTGGACTCGCAGTGTTCGACGCAGCCGGAAGCAGAAGTCAAAACAAGTGGCGACCACCGGCAGGATGTTTGTTAAGCAGAATTGCTCCTAAACCGGTCTCGTTTGAGTCATTTCCGTCTTCAGCAAACTGCCTAACTAGAGCAAACATTTGGTTGTACAGAGTTTGAAGATTGCGACCTTCCTGGTCACAATTCGGTAGTTGTGACAACTTCGTGTAGAGGATATGTTTCATAGTCACTTTGTCGTCGAAGTGGGTGGCGAGGATGTCCATAGCGATCTTGTAGTTGTTAGGAGTCATGGAGAGTCCTTGTATCGCGTGAAGAGCACGACCTCGCAGACAAGATTTCAACAAGGAAAATTTTGTCGTGTCATCGAGTTGAACCTTATTGCCGACTAACGTGGCAAACCGAGACGAAAATTCTGGGTACTCAAGGATGTTTCCATCGAACGTGGGAAGTTCCAATTTACTGAGAATAGAAGCATCGACGAAATTGGCAGCACAAGTTGATGCTGAACAGAGGAGCGTGGTTTTGAGAATCGTTGTGTTGGAGCCGCACAGGGTCACTGGGTGATGGGACTTAGTTGTCTCTGAGTGTAGAGCTACACTGTGTGTCACAATTTCTTTTGAAAGCTCACAAAATCTTGCACGTGTCGCACTTGTTTCGACTTCCTGTCGAGTTGCGATTGAACATGCGAGTGTCAAGAGTCGTTTATTTGATAAAGCCCGGCAGTGCAGAGTGGATAAAACCATATTCATCATTAAGGCTCTTATACCGGTGATGTTCTGAAAGCACACTAATAACAAATGGAAAACAATCTGTTTGTAGCAAGTGTGTCAGATACCGTCCACCAGACTAGCAAATGACCTGCCCTGGCCTTTTTTAAGGGAGCCCCGTAAGTGTGGCGCCAATGAACAGACGCCTTCGGACTTCTATAACTTAGAGCAATCGAAACAATCGACATTCATTGTGAAGGAGTCTTGCCCCAATGGCGTGACGGAAGGGATCGAGCAATTCCATCAAAATCAGAGCGTCCAATTGAAATATGGTTGAGACCCTACGGCGCTAAAAGACCAGGAAGTAATGGACGAGAAAACTTGTCAATCGCGTAAAAAATTGGTTACGAGATTGCCCTAAAAACTGTGTAATGAGATTGTTCCTTACTCAGAACTCTCGATCTTTACACTTCCAGAAGCCGCATAAAGTTTGATTTGGCTCAATTGTTTTTTTATCATAGGATCTTATTGGTTGTATTCTTGAATGTAAGCACTTTCCAATAAATTGAAATTACTTGGATTAGTCAGTTGAGATTTTCTAGGTTTGAAGATTAAAAAGCCTTTGACCGATGATTCATATCCCGTCTGGGATTCGCACTCCATTTATTCATTTGTACACGCATTACTTTGATGTACATTCGTAGTGGCGTTTGAATGCGATGTGGCCTATACAATGACTTGCGGGGGCCAGCCGATGTACAAGTCAGTGTTTTTATCCTCCCAGACAAGTCTGGTACCAATTAACCGACCCCGGAGGGATGGAAGGCTTGGTTGGCCCGGGCGACTCACGACCCAGGATTTGATCCCCGGACCGCTCGCGTGGTAAGCGTGCCACTTGCCACTACACCACTTCCGCCCAAATTTTCTAGTTTAGTAAATGTTTTCTTTCCAAATTCTTTCCCAATTCAACAATAATACACTTGCTTACTGAGGAAGGTTTGTCGCTCAAATATATCAAAAATTGAACTGATTCGATTTAGCAGAAAGAAAACTACGGCCGAAAAGCATTTGGCCGAATGCTTTTGAACGCTTTGTATGTATTACCTCAATACGACTCACTGCCAATGTGTAGGTAGCAGCTCAACTCCCTGTTACACAATACCATAGACTTCTGTTAAAGGCGTTCCCCAACGTCATATTGGTGTGGCTCTTGCACACGAATGTGAATGTATCGGTGCCAAGTGGGCAGTGAAGAAAAAAGGAAAAGAATCCGTCGAAAACGCTCAGGTTGAGGGCTCACTCACCTTCCTAATCGGCTGTGCTAAGGGAATGAGAGACTAAGCGCGGAGAGGAGAGTATGAGGCGAGAGAGCGCAACAGATGAGAGGCGCCAGACAACAGCCTGATAAAGAAAAAAAATCTGCAGCTGCAGCAGCTTACTTTGCAAGGCCCTAGCGCTCTTGTCGGTTGATTTCCGTGCACGGGAATGCCACATCTGTGATTGTCCTAGGGGTCTATTTACAGACCGAAGGGAATCGTTCACACGACTTCTGCCTGACAGTGAGTTGGGCCCTTGAAGAAAGATGGATGTCATTTTTGACATCACGAGTAAGCGTAAGGTTTTTCCTTAAGAATATCAGCTCGGGAATTGAACACATAGTAGTAGAACGTCGGCACGAGGCCAAGCTATGAAGCGGAAGCGTAAGAACACTCCGCTTCCTATCTTCTGTGTTATGTCGAGATTAGTTGCTCGTGAACGTTTCCGATATTCTCCTGCTTTTTTCCTTCGGTACGTTGTTCAACGGAGGGACATCTGTTGCTGTAATATGTTAGTTATAGAAAACGTCTTAAACCTCAAACAAAACAGAAAATGTCAACAACCGCTGAGGTTGAGCCCACTTTGGCTCTAAGGAAGAGCGCGGATCAAAGATGAGAGGTAAACCCCGTACCTTGCGAACACGGCCTTTTTTCTGGATGTTTATGAAAAAGAAAACACCGATTAGATGAGCGCAGAAAAAGGTTAGATCCTGCTCGGAATACATCACTATTCGTGA
>MU888554.1:0-14474 GCA_036418205.1 Ostertagia ostertagi
GCAGCAAGTTGTGGGTCTTCAAGAGTCTATAAAAGACAGGACAGACAGGATTGTCAAGTCAGAGTCTAAGAAAGTTCTGAGTCCCGCAGTCTGACCCTGAACCATCCAAACATTATTCAGGCGTCTGCATTGGGATAGGAACTCTTGTTCACTCGCGCGTCGATAAACCGATGTATCCGCCAGGTGGAGCTCAGTAATTTCGCGATCGAGAGATTGTGGCATAACCACAAATTCTCCTCCTTTATCACTCACAGAGACACGTATAGTACCGTTTGATCTTAGCTCACGTAGCTCTTTGAAACCTTGCCACTGCTCGTATGTCAAATTGTTGCAGCGGATTCGTCTGTTCTGGATCAGAACGGATAGAATGCCTGCTGACAAACTTCTCAACTTGACATCCACTTCTGGCGTGGGATCAGTTTCTTTGTAAAGAGTACGTGGAAACGGTACATGTAAGAGTGGTCTCTGATTTGATACGACGCTTTGTGGAATATTGTCGCGACGGTGTTTAGAGCGCAGTAGATCTCGAAGTCTTTGTAAGCCTCCCACAACTTTACAGGAATGTTTGCGCATTGATGTTATGTGCAGGTGAAAAGGACGGCCCGAGACTGAGAAAGTCCAGCGCATTTGAGGATACGTGAGCGTCACCAACAACAGTGACTCTTGTCGTTTCACTACTATTGCGAGCGTTCGTATCATCAGGGCGATGGTTTATGGATGAGCTGTTCCCAACGTCACGTGAATTTCCGCGCTGCTCTCCCAAAAGTCTGTCATATTTCGCACAAAGGGAAGATTTGGCATTAGACCGAATAGAGGAGCAAATCAACCTTGACCCACCCTCAATCCTTCTCCAAGTCATTTCAGGTAGAAGACGCCGGCATGCCTGTTCTTTAGCATTACATTTCATCAACGTTGAATACAATACATATTGTTTCCTCTTAATCACCACACCTAAGAGAGAACGAATGATTCTCAAAACAAAACTGGGAGGGTTCTAGCAATACGCGTTAAGGAACATCTTGCTGGAAAAAGGCGCGGCAACATAACAACACCGCTCGGCAAGCATTTAGTTGAAGAGCATCACGGAAATGACTTTGATGTAAAGTGCAAAATCCTAGCATACGAGACTGAGATTTCCGCTAGGAAAGCGCTTGAGGCATTCTGGATTCACGCGCGGAATCCCAGAATGAATAACCGCTATGAGTGCCTATCCTCCACAAATGATTTCTTGTCGTTTGCGCCACATTGTGAGCTACTGATGTAAACACTGAGACGTGCAGGTCCGAATTTATTGCCTTTATACAAAGACTGCACTGCCTCGAATAATAAATAAATTTTGCAGAGAATAAGTGAGGATGACTACACACCATATTTTATGGTCCCTCTCCTCTAAAATTTCGGAGAAGCGATAAATCCATGTTTTGGGGGGGTGGTACAGAACACTCCTTTGACTAACCAGGAACATTTAGTCCGAACGTTGAAGTGCAACCATGATATCTCTATAGAGCTTCATACGCTGATTACATAAAACTAAAGCTGTAAAATGAACATGCCAAGGGAGTTTTGAGCAGAGGAGCTTGGAGTAGAGGTAGCGCTCTCACTTTCCACACCAGGTCAAGCTCCATCTTCCGTTAGAATGCAAAATTTAAGGCATGACACTGCCCTTTGCGACAATTGCAATATTCATCAGCAGCTTCACACGCTAACGCTTTTTTCCAACAAATTGACACTCACAAACGTTCATTCGCGTTTTGGTTCTGATACAGCGTTTGAAGTTATCGAATTATCTGCGTTTGATTCTAGTTTCATGGGAATTGAGTGCTTTCTAGTTAGTATAGAGATAACGTAACGAATCAATTTTAAGGCACTTCCTATAGACGGTGCAGTCATACATCACACATCTAGCCAAAATCCAACTCGCTTTCAAGGCACTCACTTTAGCTCCACCCTAAGCCAAAGCAAAGGTCTCCATTTCCCTGGTTCAAGACCGCGTCTTTGGACCATTGCAGACCATGCTGTGGAACCAACTCAACCTCATGGTTACTCCCACACTACACTAGTACTTATCAAAAGCATGTTAAAATGAGTCGACCACCTACCAACCTCATTCTTATCTAGCATTGAGAAACGCCAATCGCAGAATAATCTGACATGCTCTATGAGTGAACCGAATTTTCGCACAAAGAGAAGTTGCACCCACCCGAGACTATCCTCCCGCTAATACTTAGACCCGCCTGTACCACTAAAATGAAGTTTCCAATTCAGTTGCGTTGCCACAAAAATCCCCGTAAATCGATAGCGCCGAGAATGTAGAGTTAGACCCCAACTGGCATTTCACCAGAAACTTCCTTCAAATTGCAGTTCATGCACTCTAATTTCTTACCAACACTAAAACAGCTTGTCGATGAAGGTCTTCTGTCACGAACTCAAACACTTTCAACCCAGAATGGCGAATTCGGTTGTAGCGAGTGTTTGATAACCACGTGTGGTCGAGGTCGCTGAACGTATTAATCAAGATGCAACTGGCGGTTTATACGCCCTGCTAGTTGTTCGCTTCCATCATTCAGGCAAAAGTTCTTGAGCCCCTGGAAAAACCCCTCCCATCGTGATACACACAACGTCTTCATACCTACTGTCTCAACTCCAATTTAAGTTTCCTTTATGAACCAAGTGTGGGCCACGAACCAGAACGCGTATCTTGTCTACTTTCCTACTCATGTATCATTCGTTTTTGGATGTTTACTGAGGTCAGGTGAAGGGTAGGGCGCTTATGGTGACCATTTTTATCGAAACATACTCTCATTTTTCGCAATTCCCTGAGCAACTCAGTTATTTTAACTGGAAATGAGTCACAGGACTGCCAAGCAACTCTTGACGGAGGTCGTTAAAGCTGGTTGTCTTTGGGCGGGCTTTGAGGATTGCGTGATAAGTTTCTGCAATAGTTTACAAAATTGGATACCTTACGATGCTATGGTGGAGAGATCGTGTCCGAAAACCTCACACCTCCAATTAAAGGAACGCCGTATCTTGATCACTTCCCTCTTCACCGTTTGATTCAACTTCGAAGCGCACCTTATTGATTCGTTTTATATCACTAAAAAACAATAAAAACTGGTTTCTTAGAGTGGAAAGGGCTTTACAAATTTAGGGCTTTATCACGGCAAATGATGCATTGATTGAATTTAAAGGAGGATTTTACGATTAGAATGGAGGTCGAGGAAGAAGTAATTCACCTAGTTGAGTAACCCACGGACCTCCTGAGGGTGCGAACTGATGCGCAATTCGCATCGAAAAATTTGACCTCGGCGACCTATTATGCCTCAAAGTTGGCGGGTCTGGCGATCTCCGCCCACCGACCAGCTGATCACTCGCCGCAGATCTATACGTGGGATTGATTAGATAGCAGAGAGAGCGTGATGTTGAGGAGGGCACAGCGATAAGAGTCGCATCAATGCGCAAATCAGCGGGGAAGGAAGGGGTCCCATTTCTCGGGTTCTGGGCCGTTTCTCATGGTTCTTCCTTCTTTCGTGTACCAATCACCATCCCTGAGTTAATTTGAAATGGGTTGCCTTCCCAGCGTGAATTCGTCCTTTAAAGCAAAAAACTTCACGATATTACATTCCAACCCATTACATCCCGCAAATCGTTTTTTTTTTCGTCAAGTTGATGGTGGAGGAGGGAGGCAGGTGGTCAACGAATTGCCGCCAAGTACTGGATATTTTTTTTTCAAAATCGCTGAAACCTTTTACATTTCCATTTTTGAGCTGTTTCATAATTACCCACAAATAAGAATTTAATGCGATTCAAATACGATTGACAAATCCATCGTGAAAAAGGTCGCATCCCGAAGACGTGATCTTCCATGGTCAAGCACATTCCTCGCTAGAAAGATAACTATTCATTTGCTCTTCATGGCACTACGCGTCCATGATGATCTCTCCTAAACGTCTCACATTGATTTTATCTGTTGCGCAAAAACAATAAGGGGTCGTCGATGCACTATGCAGCCCAATTGGTCAGGTCTGAGGACGTCAATTTTCGTCGTCAGGGATCCCCAACCTACGTATCAGTTCGAAGTCTATCTATTCTATCTGTTTTACTCAAGTTCATGGAATTTGAAATTGCTTTCCTAGTAAAAAGTTGCTATCTGGTGGCCACATTCCAAAAATGCTCAAATCCATCCAATTAGAACTTTTTTGGGAGCTGGGCTCAATAATTCGAAGCGATTCAAGATACTCAGCGCCCTAAACGCGGTGAACATTTCTTGTAAAACCAAGGACGTCTTAGGACCCCGGCGGCTTGAAAAATTCTCGTAATCTCCTGAAATTTTCAGTCTTCTTATTATGAACGGTGGCACTCGTTCAATTAATATACGATAACACCTTCGATTCCATCTTTTTACCAACTAAATGCAATTACTTTGATTGAATTTCTTATTACATAATTCAAATTATTAATAAATTACTCAAGTTACCTGAATTGAACGTAAATTTTGCACAATTACTTATTGTATACAATCTTTGGAAGATTTCAAAAGTTCTGACACTAACGGCTCCTTTCTTCAGCTCGCGTCTCGTTTCGTCAGTTCCTCTAATAGCTCTCTGACACCTGCGGTATTGAAGGTCCGTCCTCATGCTTTTACGGACTATTTATGGCCTCCGAAAATACCTCTGCAATTTCCGTCCCATGAACGTTTGATAAGTTGAAGCTATTAGTGCTCCGGAAAGCTCTCATTACGGTTAAATACGACGTTCCTCTTTCGATTGTTTTACAATTTTGGGACGGCTGTCAAGAACCTGTGAGCCCCGAAGAAGCCTTGAGCCAATCAGGAGTTCTTCCCTAGCCGCTCAGTCACAATTGAGCAGGTCTTCGCCTAAACTCTTTGGGGAACAATGTTTTCTTCTACAAGCCAATAATTGAAAGTAAACAAATACTCTGAGGAGGAAAAGTTGCCATTAGTTCCCCGTACAATGTCTAAAACGGAACAAAATGTCATGCGGATTTAATTTTTCGCCACCGTGGTTCACTGATTTATGGTTTTCTAGGGACATTTGATTTAGATTTTCTAGAGAAATTGCTCGAAAATGCATGCCCTCTCCCTACCAACGTTCCAGAAAACCTCTTAATGGCACACGATCCGTCGGGGAATCCGTCGAGGTCGACTCTCACACCATGTTTTCGTGGCAGATTCTCTTGATGTTGTCCGTGTAGAAAGCTTTTAATTTTTTCTATGAACGGAAGCGAATGTGCTTTCTCACTTTCACTTGGGAGCAATCTTTATGATTTCAGCAGATTCGATGAATAGGAGCCAAATTTGTTATTGGCCCCCTGTATAAGGTTAAACTCCCGGCAATCTTTTGGCGGGATCATTAGAACGATTTGGTCCACTCATTGTCTGTGTGAATCAAAGCAAGAGATTGCGATAAACTGTGTGTGCAGCGTGGAAGTACATGCACCAGTGGAAGCAGTAGTCAGGGGCCTAAGGAAGCGAGATGTGGCCTTTTCGTGGCCAAAGGCGCGCTAGTTCAGCGCCTGGGCTGCCAATCCTTTCTGAGCTCCGCCTCCGCCGCCTGTGCTCCGCCCATCAGTGTGTTGCTAGCAGCATCATTGTTCTTATCATTTGGATGAGGTATTCCACTTCGAGTGCGTACCTATAACTTTCTCATGGAATGCGTTGTCAATCAAGCATGATCTTCGCTGGAATGATAACGGCTATCGGTTTGCAGGAAGTGATTGCGATAATTCCCATGGGGGCGATAAGGAAGGCCACGCACTGGATCGGGTAGGTCCTGCCCAATGACGATAGGTGACGCTTTAGTGGCAGTGGCGCCTTATCAACGGCGTGACAAGGCATAATAATAAATTGTAGTGAATAACCTCCAACCGAGATTGGTAATAAAGTTTATATGGCTTATGCTTTGGCGCTTTCGCCTTCTTCAGAGCCTCTAGAAAAGTCGACCAATGACGTTCACCTCCCACAAGGAAAGGGATGCAAAACCTTTTCCCAATGATATTTATGCAGAGTTTCTACGCTCTAAGATTTTTATATGCTCTACCCCTGCAGGTACGCTAACCGCAGTTTTTGCCATGTCCTCGGCTTACTTTTCAACGCCGTCGCTGTACTTTCTCGCTCGCGTGCCCTTTAACGATCGTATTCGTCGAAACGACTTTTTTCTCCACCATCGATGGCATGGATCTCATCAGAGTGGCTTTCGATTCATTCGACTCAGGAAGTAAAATTCCTTTCGAAGCCATTCGTTCTTTCCTAAGTATTCCGATCTAATATGCCGTAGTCGTTCACCCTCTTAGATTTGATTGATGAAGATTTAGCCCTTTTTTATCTCAGTCATGCACTGTTCAAAGACGACCATCACATGTTCGACTCTTCTCTGTGGAGAATTTCAATATTTGAGTATTAAAGGCGCAAATGGTGCAGTGGCAAGTGGCTCACTACGCGCGTGCAGTGGCTCACTCGCGAGCTGGACCGGTGTCCTGGGTCGTGAGTCGCCCGGGCCAACCAAGCCTTCCATCCCTCCGGGGTCGGTTAATTGGTACCAGACTTGTCTGGGAGGATAAAACTGACTTGTACATCGGCTGGCCCCCGCAAGTCATTGTATAGGCCACATCGCATTCAAACGCCACTACGAATGTACAAATGGAAGTAGAATGCGTGCCGCATCCCAAAAAGGGATTGATCAACGGCAAATGCTTTTTTATCCTTTATCCTCATTTAAGTATTAAGTTCTGATCTCCTTGATGACATACATTTCCGAAAATATTTTCAAAACTAGAATGACGTTTTTTTATTGTAAACTTCGCTCACAAGCGAACACATACACGGGGATGGCTAATAGGTTCTTACGCTTCTGAATCTTGCTTGTCTTCACTGCTCCAATTCGAATTTGACAGGGAGTATGAGGATGAACCAAATACGTATTCTAATGAACTATCCGGTCGCTCAACTCGTGAAAGGAAACTATTGAGTTGCTCGTAAGAAAGTTTTCGGCGTTTTCAGCTACCTATTCGCTTCATTTCTGAATCATTTTTAAGAAACTGCTACCAACTTATATATCATTAGGAAATGAGTTTCTCCCTTCTAAATTGACTGTTGCTTTAACCCTGAAACGCTTTTCTCCTCTTTTTTTGAACTTTTGAATACAAAATACTCAACAGGCTTTCACATGCGAGTCTCTTGTTTGCTCTCAACTTTGATCGGAAAAAGTCAGAATGTCAACTGGGCACTTGATCCGGGACCCAGAGAAATTCGATGTACAGTCGTGATTCGAAATGTCTTTCTCGAGATGTTGAAAGCTTTGAAGAAGATTAGGCGCTCATCCGGTAAGGGGGGGGGGCATTGTGATGCAACGTCAAGTGGCTGCCCTCACCCCCACCCCCTAGACTGCCTTCACTCCCCCTGGCTCACGGGGTCCCGTACTTCGAGAAACCTGTGCGCCAGGGGGAGTGTAGGCAGTCTAGGGGGTGGGGGGTGAGGGCAGCCACTTGATGCCCCCCTTACTGGATGAGCGCCCAATTTAATTGAGACTCGGAATTGGAGACTGAAAAAGATCAACTGGGGGTTTTGGTCGCATTAAAGCTTTGAAGTTGAACAGTTCCATGCAGCCCACACCACGCGCTGCAGCTTGCAGCGCGTGGTGTGCGATGTAGGACGTGCAGTGGGACACTCTATTTAACTTGACGCGAAATCCCTAGTACGCGCGCGACTCGTCCGCTGACTTTGCCTTCTTGCCGCGCGACGGGCCTCCTGGGGGGTACCCGAGCGCGGTCCATTTGGAGGAGTTAGGTGTTGCTTAACCGCCCTCATAAAATGCAGCTGACATTACCACAATCCCTCTCTTTTATTCTTGTGTAGGCGCCTCAAAGGAGGTTCTCACGATAAAAATGACAATCGCAGAATGTCACTTACTAGTCAGAGACAGGGCAGAACCGATGGGGGTAGCGACCAACACCGCAATTCTCAATGAAAGATATGCTCAGGCAATTTGGCACGGCCTTCCTTTGGCGCAGTTGACGAGGAACGCTCCACTAAATAGCAGAGAGAGCGTTAGCATTGAAGAGTAATGATGAGAGTTTCAGCAATCAGTCAAGAGATCAACGGACAATGAAAGGTCCCATTTCTTAAGTTCCGGGATTTTTCACATGGTTTTTTCTTCATCCCACGTCAGTGACCACCTCAACCCTTATTTCAGATAAGTCTATCTTTTTATCTTAGAATAGTGCTGTCCCGAAGCCTCATAAAGATCTCTGAATGTCGAACAACAGTTTGAGGCTCCAAAAATTTTATTTCAAAAAGCTTCAAAAGTCTGAATATCAAAAGCTTTTCAAAATAACTTGCAATATTTCGGTGCTTAGCACCTTCGTCAGGCACGCGTTCGCCTCTGTCAAATACAAACTTACCCACGACAAATTCGTGGTGCGGTGCCACCCTCATGTAGGTACATAGGTATGTTTTGGCAATCTCCCCACATATGAGTTTCATTTTTGAAAACAAATAAGAGCTATACATAGGTTGGCTCCTGCCATTCATTGCATAGGTGAATTATGCATTCAAATGGCCCAGTGAATTTGAATGGAGGTGATGCACGCAACGCTTTTCGAACCCATCGGAACTCGTCACTTCCAATATTTTCAGTCTTCATTTTCTATTCCAGTCGTGCCGCATCAAAGACATTCAAGGTAGCAGTCTTTGTAGTGAGCTGATACATTAACTCAGTGTGGCTCCCGAAGCGACTGTAAAGCTCCGGAACCAATTTTGCTGATGGCTTAGCAGAGTGCATGCTTGACAATCACCTTTGCTATTTTTAGCTGAATGCACATTTTCAGGGCACTGTCAATCTGGATTCTTTCGTGCTACGTTACGTTAAGAGAGAAAAAAGAGAGAACGAAGGGCGACCGAAACTTATCCATGGCGAAAGACAGGCGGGCCCCCAAGGGTACGGACCAACACGCAATTCGCATCAAAGGATGTGCCCCCGGCGATCTAGACGATGAGAGTCACATCAATGCGAAAATCAACGGCTAGGAAGGGGTCTCATTTCTCGGGATCAGGGATGTTTCACATAGTTTATTCTTCACCCTACTTCACTGACCACCTCTACCTCTACTTCCAATAAGCTTCGCTGTCATCGTAAAATCCGCCTTTAATAGCTAACTGCTGAGTATACTGTGATCGGCCTTCCACACCGACGACACAAAAAAGATTTGCGACAGTTACTACCTATCTGAAATGCCGTAGGACGGGTGTACATACTTTAGAGCTAGTCCTATAGGAAACTACTCACATGTTAAGCGCCATGAAGAAATTTTAGGGCAGCTTGCAGACTGGAAGGAATTACAAATTACCTCCTTGAGATCGGCGATGATTTCAGATGACGTTATATTCGACGACGGTGAGAGCGGTGATGGAGTGAGTCTGCTTGTGCTGCTTGGGGGAATTTCTGAGAAATATTATGCCGTAGAACTTCCACGGCGCCTAACCTGAGCGAGGAAAAATTTCCTGATGTGCGCCGTGAGAAAAATGAGAAGAACCGGTGAAATGCCTTGAATCGTTAACTGATCGACATCCAAGCAATTTTTTGCACATTTAAGTGGTCCTCATGCGAAGCTCCTACCTTACAGCTTACCATTCACCCCTATGCCTAGGCAAAAATATTCACCTCCTGTCTCAAGATCGTTTCTCCGCGCCAACCCAGTTTCTGTAACTTTTACAGAAATAGTTAATCGAAATGGAAAATGGACTTACAGAAGAATACTACAGTACATCTCATCTTCCAATCGTTGGCATACGTGGGAATCACTACTCATTTTGTATTCCATGATAATATTGCAAATGTGGGAAAAATCTTTGTGTTCATTCTAAGAGTACATATTTCTATTTAGTAAAGCATCTACATATCGCGATAACTAAATGCAATATCTTCTCTCCGATCGTCTGATTGTGAAACAGCACTGTATGTCGAGAGAGCGTTAGTTCCTCAACACCTATATAAGCTGAGCCAAAAATCATTGCTTGTCTTCAATAAAAGTTCGTCCAACGTCAGTGTACCAACACCCAGGCTGATTCGAAAAGTTCTCAAAAGCCTGTTCGAATGAAATGTTATCAAAACTTTTCCATATCAAAATCTCTATCCTAATTCTTATCTTATCGTTAGAGTCGTGGAGTGAAATGGAGTGGTCCGACTCCATTATCCATCGGTCAAACATCTTCGGGGTATCATCGAAATTTGGTATATATTGGTATACATCGAGAATGTGGACCCAATTGGCTCCAAGGCCGCGAGAAAATCCCGAACTTTCTATGATAGCAAACTGAATGAAATTCATGTCTTACAGTACCCAAGAACAATTTCGTAAGGCGATTGCTTTCAAAAATAACATAAGGATTCGGAGTGAAAAGCCGATTGAGGAAAAAGGAAAGAATAAACCGGAAACAGAAATAAATCTCTTTGATTCCGATCGTGACATTGGAATTCAAGCTCAAGCTGCTAGCCTGAAAGACCACTAATAAACAATGCCGAGCCGAGAGATAGATTCGGGGACAAGAATGCATGGCGGACGAGTGGAAATGCAGAGAACCAGGAGATGAAGTGAGAGATGGAATGCCAGAGGTAGAGGCGCCACCTTCATTTGTGCTCCTTTTGATCACATTTTTTAGTTTCAAAGAAGTAATCAGTCGCCCACCTACTTCGAAACAATGTGTCCGATATCGAGATTTCGGTGAATGGACAAGTCTCTGACTATGAACTGGCTGACCATAGAAATCCATTTCGGATGGAACGCGCTTCCAATTGCATCTGAACTTGATGTGCGTAGACACTAGCGTACATGAATAAGGTTTCGTGTTAGGGGGTGTTAAAGGCAAAGTTCGGGATAAGGTGGCCAGCCCAATCCCTTGGCTGGCAGAGAGCGTGCAATCAGCTGGGTTGGTTGCAGTTTCAACTGCTGGCAGCAGCCAGAAATTTCTGTCGGTCCCGAAAACTTACAGCATTTGGGTCTAAGCCTTAGGGAGGGGAAGGCATTCTGGGGGAGGATATGGACAGATTGTGTTCTCCCTAGCGTCTCCCCTCCCTTGGGTTTACTCCTAGTGTCAATCGGGCCTATTTTGAATGTCCCCCTCCCAAGAACATGACCGCCGAAATTTGTCAGCAGTGGAATGTAAGGAATGTGATGGAATGATTTTCTCGAGATAATCCGATGGCACGGTCGATGAGATGTAAATGTCATTAGCAGGATCTTATGGGATATCCTCTACTGTATGCAAAGGCTTAAGACTTGACATGGCATGTTTAATCATTATATGGTGGGAATTATGTGCCACCGAGTCCATCCCTTTTACAGAGACCTTTTCTGCATTTTGTGCAACTTATAATGATATATAGCAACCGATTTCCCAACCACTGAACATTGCAATTGTTTTTGAATCTTCCAGAGCCTTCATATTCCTTCTGTAATTCTAATGGCGGAATCATTTCCTCAACTGAAAGCATTTGACACTTGAGACCCACTTGAACGCGGCCGATATTTGATTGCACAGTTGAAGAGTTGAGCTGCTTGGCGTTGGTCTACTGTTTTGGTATGCCCCACGCACACGATGATCATTCAGAATTGCGGAAAACTTTGATTCGAATGGTGCTACAGATTGAGTGTTGGCCAGTGTTCAAGCCCATGTTCCGGTCTTATCCACTCAGAAAGTTTCCCAAGTGGTTGATCTCAGTGGTGTGTTCGCCGCGATCGACGATCAATGGCGCCTCTATCCAGTGCATCATTTCGGGAGCTCCGGTACTACAAGCAAGGGGGAGGGGCATTTTGGTGCAGAAAACCGTAACCTTTCAACCATGGCAACTCTCTTCTTTCATTATTAATGCTCTAAAAATAACACACGAACTTCGTTTTGCATTAGTTGGTTTATTTACCTCGGGACTCCCCCGCCGTCCATGAATTCGTAATAACTTCAGTCGCGGAGATAATGCTGTGTAAGCTCCCCCTCACCACGTTTCCCCCTAATTATGTGAGCCTTCATTCGGCAAGGTACAATGTTATTGTTTGATTTCTCGCTCCGCGTTCAAAAAACTTCTCCTCCTGTTCTTCCTCTTAATGTATCACTGTTTTGTTCGCCATTTTTTGCCTTTTTTTTAATTTACCATTTTTGGTCTTTTTTTAGTATGATTGGACTTCCCCTTTTTCAAAGGAAGCTCTAAGAATATTCGATTTCTTGTTGTGATTTGCTCCCTCTGTTCAACTGTTTCAATACTCATTTCGTCATTTTCTCTACCTTCACGCCATGATGCACTTTGATATTGAGTTGTCAGGAAAAGCAGGCCACACAAATTGTGTATACATAAATACATATGTTCACGAATATGTGCAAAAGCATGAAGGTTGAAGCTTTCGACCTTACCGATTCATTTTGGGATACGCCACGCATTCTGTTCCATTCGAGATCGTGGTAGTGTATGGTGCAAAATGCGTGGCCAGTTTGAATGCGACATAGTTCTACATGCCCTACGGAGGCTGCCAACACACTTGTCGGTGGTTTTACTCTAACATGCGAGTGTAGCATGCTTTAAAAAAATTCAAAGCTATTGTTTCTTTATGCTTTTCAAGGGCTTTAGCCCACTGATGTCTCAATATTTACCTTTGCAATTTACATCTAAAGAAACACGCTACTAATTCAACCATTTACATTAGTAATCATTGCTGTCGGAAACCGCAAATGCCATGGAAGCGTGAGAACGATACTAGGCCGATGGTGCTCGTCAGAAGAGTTAGAAGATACTTCCTAAGTCAGCACCTAGATGACAATTCGGCGAGGCCAGGAGGGTGCGGTAGAGCCATGACACACCGTCCTTTTGGGATCTTCTGTTGATTTCCAAATTTTGAGCCCACTTCCGAGTATTAGAACCAAAAACAGTGTCTCTTCAGTGTTTAGCCTTAATTGGGAGCGATTCAGGTGCTACAAGTATCAACTTTTCTCCACTTCAACTGGTATGAACCCCTTCAAAAACTAACGTTTTCATGACCTTGAAACCTACTCCTAGAGTATCACTTATTCTTCACTGAATTCATTTGTTTATACTAGAAACTTTTGATACTCTTCCAAGATATCCATTCAGTATGATAAACAAGGTGAATGCGGCCAGCGTTGATTGACGGTGTGCGCCCACATTCAACTTTTAGTCCCTGTAGACGCACATGATGGGAGTATCGACTTCAGAGAATCTCAAAGAACAGTAGTGATTCGAAGCAACTACCATCCTTTTCTCACAATTCCGCTGGAAAGCCCTGTTTTCAAGTCAGTATATGAACTAATCGATGCCGATTGAAGTTCGAAGGCTCATTGACTTTCTGAATGCGACCTCAATTTTAGAATTTGGGCAAATAGACAGGCTGCTGAGTTGAGCGGGCAGCACGTAGTCACACTTCCTTAACACATTCACGACGACGCCCCTTTTCCACTTTTCGGTCGCGTGGGACGGACGCGATTTTGTGGGCGCCGCCGCCTCACCACATCACCTCAGATTTTGTACTGTAAATGAACAAAAACATGAATGCCACAAAATGATTTCAGCAATGTTCAATGTGTAAAGATTATCTAAACATATAATAGTAGTATTTCGATCAGAACGACGAATAGTGGTTACGAAAAGAGAGCATTTATTCGCTTTCTCCCGTGAAGGATTTTAAAAGCATTTCTCACTCGATTACGAGATTTACCCACCTATCTGTCCATTCCTAGCGCCTGGCAAGCGATTATCAGCTGGCAGCCCATATGGGCTGCCATCGTCCCAGAAGCACATGTTGTTGGCAGCCCATGGGTGGCTCGGCGGGATGTTAGGAATGCACTACTGCTTTTCAAGTATTTCATGGCCTTTGATCGCCATACATACTATCTGCATGAGAATTTCAAGGGCAGATTCCTCGATTATCTCCAAGCGTCCTCTTATTTCTCTTCCTCCTCAACACCCCTCAACGTTGGCGCCTGCGTCTCCACCATCCCTACCTAATTTGACCAGTTGTCGTCGAAGTCTCTTGTTTAGACGCGCACTCTCTTACGTACCGTAAGCTCGTACAGTAGTGATAGCAATATGAAGGGGGTCTCCTTCAATGTTCTTTTCGACAGCTTTCGATTTTTATAGTCAGTCACAGAAAAGGTGGGTTTCAACAGTGAAGTTCGGCCGATCAAAAGGGTCTGCGAATTTCTTCCCTCCCCTTGCTTTCAGGAGATCTTGATCCACCCTCTTACCACTACAAGTGAGGGGGTGGGTCCCATGAACAGGTCAATCTTAAATTCTTCTGATTGGCCACTCTTTCAAAAAATCGTCAAGTTATTCCGTTTATTCCCTCTATTGCTATTCTTGGCCATTCCCCTGAAACACGAGCTTTTAGCGCTCGAATGATCATAAGTTTCTTCAAAATCGTTACATTGAAAAGAGGTAAAAACCCTTGAAATCAACACC
>MU888560.1:0-10012 GCA_036418205.1 Ostertagia ostertagi
CAGAAGCATATGCTTCGGTGCGAATTTCGTGTTGGTCTCCACCCTTAGGGGTTCTGCCCAATAGGTAAGTTTCCCTTTCTTCAAACTCAGTTTTAGTCGTGGAACCGTTCTCTCATAAAACCCTCTGCTTGAAAATTTGATCTGCTTACCTTCGACGCAATTGTTCTCGTAAATATCCACATCTTCACTGTAGCTGAAATGATTTCTGATGTTGTATACGGTATTTGGTGAGGCCATGAGCAGATCACATGCTGTCGTGCGGCGATTGAATTGCGCTGCTCGACAGTCGGCGCTGAAATCGACGGTGTTATAGCTTCTGAATTTAACAGACCCAACCTAAGTACTGACTTTGAGAATATTAGCACAAGACTCCGATCCACAATAGCATTAGCTCTAGGACTGAATTCTGCCCAGGCTCAAGAAGCGTTCGACCCCCACGGGCTACACCTTGCCTTGTTGATGCATGTACTGATCTCCAGCCTTTGGCAGGAGTCTTATTGTTATGTAGTTTGAAAACCCCTGAGAAATTTCACCTTTTGTCACCCTTATCCCCAGATTTTGCTCGATTTTCCCTTTTTTGGGAAGGCTTCGACAGATTAAATGGCACATCTCAGAGTAACCTAACTTGTTGATTATTAACCTTTACGCTGAGTTTGCTGCTCATTCGAAATTTGATCTGAAGAGACGACCATGTTGTAGCCCTATAGCCCTCGTGGATTTCTAGGGGTGAAGATACACTTAACGCTGACGTGGCATCAGTCGACACTAGCCATACCTTATATAATTGTAACAAAATAATAATAATAATAATAATAATAATAATAATAATAATAATAATAATAATAATAATAATAATAATAATAATAATAATAATAATAATAATAATAATAATAATAATAATAATAATAATAATAAATAATAATAATAATAATAATAATAATAATAATAATAATAATAATAATAATAATAATAATAATAATAACTTTATCACAGTAATAATATAAGACAATAAATGCCATAGTTGAATAGCAAATCAAATATATTATTCAAATATATAATTTATTAAAAATCAAAAGTATGTATTTGTTATAAATAAAATGCAAAAAATACAAATAAAATGTAAGTAGTAAGTAATAAAAAATATATAATACAAACAAATAATAAAATATGAATGAAAATACGAATATAAAATAAATTAGAAAAAATGATGTCCATGACCGACCCTCCAAAATAAAAAATAAAAACATATCAAATCAGGTATAGATGGTCATGACTGACTATCAGGTAATCGATGTCATGATGATATAGATAAATGAATAATAAATAAATAAATAAATAAGATAACGCGTAATAACAAACGCATACAAATAACAAATGACAAACAATGAGATAATGACAACATATGGATGCGACGGGTGTGACCATCCTCCTCACAATAAGGTGCTATTTCTCGCTAGCTTTGATTCGTAGCTATGAACTGTACAGTTGTAGAAACAAATGGAATCACCTGTCTAGGCACATGTTTAGGCACTGCTCAGTGGTATTTCCAGTTGTAGTCTCAAAAACAATCCCTTTGTTCCGAGTCTCTAGATTGGAAAGTTTCTCAAGAAGGCAAACGTCCTTCTTGAGCAATTCGCTGAAAAACCATCAGATCAATTATATGTAGCAGCTTTCCCTATCACTTTGGGGCTTCTTTGGGCTTTCACAAGGATTTTAAGGTTCAAACGCGTACCTAACTTCTGTCTTTTGCCAGTAAAATATGTATTCAGCTTCGATGAGCTATGCAGGGATTCAGGACAGGATTACAAGCCAATCCGTCTCACTTTGTCCCGCATTTCATGGGCTATAGAACAATTCAGAGTTGCGGGATTACAAGAAAACGATCGTGATCGTTCGAGTCTGAAGGGTTTCTCGGTCAGTAGGTCCGAGCGTTCACTTACAGCACATTTTCGCAGATATATTTGGACTTTCTACATGTGGCTGGGAAAAACTGAGACCGGTTCGCACAGCGATACAAAAGCGAATTTAGCACAAGCTATCCAAAAGAAGGGCAAAGATGGTGATTGGAGAAGTTTTTCGTCCATCCCTCTCTTTCCGACCCGTCCCCTCTATCAAACTTTGCCTAACAATCCCGGCTGCCTTACGTACCCAGCCGAACTTTACCCCTCTTCACAGCTCGGCAGGTTGAGACAGCCGCGTCGCACGCTCTACAACCCCTTCTCGAACTCTGTTCGCAGCTATCACTTCAAATCCTCCCCCGCCCCATTCGATGGCGCCAATCACTTCTCGCTGATCCGTCTGACCTATAATTTCACGCCCACACCCCCTCCTCCACACTGGCTGCTCCACGACACCATTCTCTCCCTCCTCTGCTCCTCAGTAAATCCCACAACATGGACCTCATTGTCACACCAAAGCATGTAATCTTTGCGAGATTTGCGACCGTAGTCTGCATTGACTCATTTACTGTTCCTACAATTTCCTCGGAGTTCTCTTCAACGCTCACCAGTCTACCAGGCTTCTCTGCCAACATTCACGTTCCCTACAGAGGACTTTTCGACGGACGATCTACCCTGCTTCAAAGCAGCTCTCATTGCGTCGATCTAAGATGCTATCTTATGTACCAAATGCGCATATCAGTCAGGGCAGTGAGCATGGTTACATCATGAAAACCAGTGTCTCCTGAAGGCAGTGAACTCCACGGATGGAGAAAGGAGCGGTTTGATGACGACAGTGACATGGTCCAGACCCCTTATCGCGCTGGGGGTGGGGAAGGGGGAGGGAGGAGGATATGATTGCCATTTCTAGCCAACGTGATCAATGCTATGATAGGTGAAACTACATAAGTGTTCGAAAATCAACTGTGCAAAACTAGTGCTTCTACCCCTGGCCATAAAAGGCAACTTCTATTCTAGTGGAGAATTGACCGATACCATACCTTTTAGTAAGATCTTCTTAGCTCCGTAGAGGACAGCTTCTGGAATTGGAAGCTTAGCGTCTGACGCGGCTTTGCTGCTACCAACAAGTAGGCAGTGAGCTTTTTCGTCGCTGGTGATGAAGTAGTTGAATCCGGCACAGTCTACTCGCTGAAAGTGTAAATCAATTTACAGAAATGTGAACTAATATAAAATTCTTACTGTATACAGGGAGGTCGGAAGGACGCGCACCGAGGGGGAGGGCGGGGATAAAACCATAAAACCAAAATGGCCGGTGGGCCTGCTGAATATCGTTGCAATCCCATTGCATTATGCACACGCTATTGCATGGTGTCAAACTGGAGAATTATAAGCCGCAAAAAACATGATGGTGAAAATTTTAAGAATAATGTGAGTTTCTTGAAATACGCCATTCATTCGACTTTCGTTCAGAATCGCATAGATATTGGATGGGTAGCCGCTCTATACCAAATGTGTGATTGAATAAAAAGGACTAATTATGCGTTTCTTGATCCGTGACAGGAACCCGTATAGTCATGTCCCAAAAGAAGCTATTAGGCCTACTCCAGCATAAAGATGGTGGGTTAGAGCGCGTAGCAATGAATGTGGAGATGCGGAGTGGGCTCAGAGTGAAAAATAAAGCTAAAGAGACCAAAAAATACGGCTTCAAACTTTCTGTATGGTCGGTCGTGGCACGATGGAGAGACACACCGCAGCGAGGAGAGGGGAAAAACGAGAGAGTACGTCAACCGCGAGAGGCTACCAGGAAGGTCTTTCAGGGCGTGACGAGCTTTTTGAAAACGGTCTTTTGCATGATATAGGGGCAGATGCGGGAACCACAGAACCATGTTCAATTTTTCCTGAACGGCCCTCTGAATACCAGAAAAGGAGGTCCCTAGTTCGATTCCTCGTGGTAACAAATTTTTGCATTTCGAGTTGACGTGCCAAAATTCGCGCAAAATGGAGTTAGAACCAACCGAACGTCAACTCGAAATGCAAAAATTTGTCACCAAGAGGAATCGAACTAGGGACCCCCTTTTCTGGTATTCAGAGGGCCGTTCAGGAAAAATTAAACATGGTTCTGTGGTCCCCGCATCTGCCCCTATATCATGCAAAAGACCGTTTTCAAAAAGCTCGTCACGCCCTGAAAGACCTTCCTGGTCAAGGCTATAGGGACCCACGTCTTACCTTTTATTGTACGGAGGCACTCCCTTCATGGTACGTAGTTCCGCCCCATGGCGTAAAGTCCACGATCAATACACGTAGAACTGGCCATTGATATCACTGATTTTAGACGTAACTCACCTCTAAGCAACGTAAAGAGCATTCTCCTAAACTGAACACTTTGTAATGCCCTAGCACATTTCCTTTCACGACGCTGTAGTTCTCGATCACGAAGGTATATGATGCCACTGAAATCGAAGATATAACCAGTTTTCAATCTGTAGTCCATAAACGCCAAAGGCTATGCTTGTTAATGAAAGGTGAAAATTCCGAGCAGAAACATCAGCACGTCGCTCTACAAGGCTTTGGCACAAGTTCTCAAGGCTCCGATAAGATTAGTCAGATTGAGTGGTCCATGTAAAAGATAATAGAATATATAAAAGGATACTAGACAATCCAACATGGTCAATCAGTGAGTTCATCTTGACACAAATGTCTTGGCAGCTGAGGGCCGACGGGCTAGATCTTTTTGCTCTTTTTCGTTTTTGCGCACAACAGCTAGCCAGGGAACTACCGACGATGGAAGGCTTAGGCAAAAATCTTACCGAAATGTCCCCATCAGCAACTGCAAGCCCTTAATCACTTCATTACCGGCTGCAGGGTGACGGTATGTCGTCGCCGTCGAGCTTAAGAAGGCCTACCGTAAGCAGCTCCCTGGAGCTGATTCAATACTCTTCAATCGTTTAACTGGCGGATAGCTTTCTAGAGACAGTCGCTCAAACTGCGCAATACCCTTCGTAAGCATTTCGGACATTATAAGGTCCACAACCAGCGAGGACGTGCTGGTCTCGAACCCTAAAACTATCATGTCCCCGTTGCAGATGTCGTCCGTGTGGAAAAGTACTAGGAATCATTATCTGTAGGCGAATATGCTACCCAATCTCGGTAGGAAAAAAACGGCATACGGTTCGAACTCAGCCAAGGGTGTCTCCAAATACCAAGGAAATAGCATTTCCTCCCTCCCCCCCACCTCCTCGCAGTGGTGTCAGAAATCTAGGTGAAAGTGTTTGTTGCATGGTACTCTTACATTAATTATTCCTTTGAATTACTCCTTTGAACCGTCGCAAGTCATGTGTGAAGGTCATGAGAAGAAAGTTTCGTGACTCGCACTGAAACGAATCATTGCCGTAATGCCCCTACACGGAGCGCCATAAAACAGCTCAATCTTAGAGCGAGAGCCGATTTTCAATTGTAATGGCTCGCGCTATTCATTCTTTACCTGGAATCGCTTTTCCTTTCTCTGAAATGCATCCCCTCGCTCTTCAATTGGATAGTTCCGTCGGGTTTCACATAGTCATATGTAGATTTATGAGCGGAAAGAATTCGCAGCTAGCGAGCTATGTGTCATTCCCCTTTCTTGAGCAACACGAAAACTGATATGAGAGTAAAAAATTAAATAAAAAAAACAAATCGTGTATAAATCGATAAAGAGATCCAGCAGGGGGGGAGAGTTGGTGAATCCCTTTTGTGGATGCGCCATGCATTCTACTTCCATTCAGAATTTCGGATGCGATTTGGCCCATGCAATGAGTTACGGAGGGCAGCCCATGTAAATGCAATTCAATGTACTTATCCTCATTCAGGTACTTATCCGAACTCCGTGTGCCTTTTCACCCAAAGAACCATTTAAGAGAGGGCTGGTCTTTCTGGGAAGGCGTGCGATGCCACATTCGATTCGCCAGAGGCCATCTCGCTATCATCCCCAAGGCGAGGAAGCAGAAAATCCCTTTTTGTCTTCCTACAATTATCGCCCCGATAAACTGCATTTTTGTAATGTATATGTGTAATTTACGCAAGTGCGAAAAGTAAGGGAACAGTTTCGGTGAAATTAAAAAAGTTGAAGGACCCTTTCTTCCCTAGGTGGAGAATAGGATACCGCACTAGATCGTGCGCGCGGTAAACAGCGCCAGTTGCTACTATACCATTTCCGCTCAAAAGGTGTAGAATAAAAAGGGAAATCCCCCGCACGATGTCGCGCCATAAGTCGTGTCATGAACTGAATATCCACAAAGCGATTGTTGTTTTCACATAAGTCAATTCATAGGTGGCACAGTCATGTGTCACGCCATCAAAGAGACAAAATCGAGAACGTTACGTAAGGATGATTAGTAGTTCTTTCAAAGCTGTCACTAAGGACTGAATGCTCAAACAAGGAAGAGCGGTCCTCGCTGAAAGTTCAGCCGCAAGGGTCCTAACCGGCACTAGCAATCAGTTTTTGTGTTGGATAAAGCGTTCAGTGCTCCGGTCTTGGACGCGTCACACGCTAGAAAAGGGCGGACAAGGCGCTTAGGGGCTTGAGACACGCTCGCCGATTGAGGGTCTCGAATGTCAGCTGCCTGCCCTTTACTATGCAGCGGTGGGGTATCTGTGCCCTCTCGTACGGAATGCACTTTCGCGTACTGTCGCTTCGCTGCCGTCGTCAATTCAAGGAAAACCTTAATTCTCAGAGCTACTTGATAATTGGATTGACTGCTGGATAGATTTCTAGAGATAGTAGCTGTGGCTATGCAAGACCACTTCCAACCAGCGTTTCAGCTTGTCGTTATGGTCCACGACTTGTCGAGGAAGTTCTTGAGCTCGAACGGGGCTAACCTGCCGTGGCAGGAGTATTCTGGCATCCCTCGTCTAGAAGTTTAGTGTGAAGTCATTCAAGGAATCCGAAGGAGCCCTTCAATCTTCAACTGGGTCACGGTCTGAGTTTAAAAGTTTCTCTCTCCGCTCCAGAATTACAAAACCTGAAGTAGAGGTAAAAATAACGTGTTTGGCATTGGACTTCAATTCAGAATTCTAATGGCATTCGAACGCGGCGGGCGAATCGATGTTCGAGTGATTGTTCTCGCTGCCCCTCCCGCATTCTGCCCTCCCTGAACGTGTCTGGATCCAATGGGGCGATCCCTGGCATCCAAGTGGGATAGGAACTTGAATGGCACGCGTTGAACGAGCTTAGAATAGGTATTTGACCGCTGGACAGCACTCATGCTAAGCGCTGCCGCTTGTCGCTACCCCCACCTACTAGTGCTGGAGTCTTTACTATTATGTATATGGAGCAGTAATGAATTAGCAGTGGAAGATATTATGACATAAATACTTTAAAAATGAATACAGTACTCACCGATCTCACCAGAATAACAGAGAAGTGCCAGGAGAGTGAATAGATCGCGGGTGGTGAAGGCACCGGTGGTGATGGCTGCAGCGACCATGTTGCGTGAGGCGATTTCTGGGACCTCGACAATTACATGAGCGTCCGGCGATCCAGGCCAATCACACCGTTGTCTGTACAATACGTATTGCGTGGAGTGACACGAATGAATACCGACACGAGGATTTCCCTCAACGAAAAAGCTGAAAGGGGGCGCCGCCGACGGGAATACGACGCCACGACACCAAACGACCAACGCAAAGAAACGATAATTGCTGGACTTCAGAATGTCATCAAAGTGGAGCATTTGAACTAATAATAGCTTCAATTACATCCCCAATAGTTACATAGTTGAAGGATATGGTGCGCCATGCACGTGTGATTCACAATGGTTGCATAGAAGTGATTCTATGGTCCACCGTTCTCTTTATAAACGAGCACTGTAGGTGTGATCATTGGAAGAGAGGTGTGAGTGCCATCTGAATAATGTTCAAATCTCAGTGGATCGGGGTAGGCCTTACATTCAGAGATGGAAGCAGTGGTTCTCAAGGAACGTGCTCTTCCTTGGATGACTTCCTCAGAAGCTATCGAACCATGAACAGGGCGAATTGGGTAAAGGTTTCAGGCCATTAAAGGGGGACTTCACGATAATGTAGAGAGTCGAAAAGGGAGTTTGCCTAGTGGAAGGACAAGAACTCCTCTGCCTGCAGGCAGACACGCAATTCGCAGCGAGAATATGCCTCGGCGATTTAGCATGGCCATCCCCGCGCCGCTATCGACGCGGCACGCCCACCGACTGGCTAACCACTCGCCGCAGGTCTCTAGCCTTTAGCAGAGAGAGCGTTAGCGTTGAAGAGGGCAGCACCGATGAGAGTCGCATCAGTGCGGAAACGAGACGAAAGGAAGGGTTTTATTCTCTCGCGGCCGATTCTCATGCTTTTTTCATAATTATGACACCACTGAACACTCTACCTTTATTCCAAGTGCTGACTTCCAATCGTGAACTCCGCCCTTGAATATACGGATCCTCCAAAAAACTTGGTACATAGGTTTGAATCTTCTCGAGTCAAGGGAAAGTATACCGGACGGTGGTATGGCCTGCGATGCTCTACGCCGGCGAGTCCTGGGCCCTGAGCAAGAATCACGAAAGGCAGCTTCACTCCTCTGTCGTAACGAGGATGCTTGAGATGGACCTGTGGCTGTACAGGGTTAGAAAGGAGGACGTCTGAGCGATCACGCAGACTGTCCCTGACCATAAAGAAGAGGTGGAGAGACGTATCAAGAAGGACCTGAGTGGGTCCACGGCAGAAGATGCCCTGGACAGAGTAAAGTGGCGACGACTGACAAAGGCAGCGGACCCTGCGACTGCGCGGGACCAACGCTAGGGAGGAAGAAGAAGAAGCTTGAATCATCTCGAGATGCTCGTGATGCCCACAGAAGGCCCTCTGCCCTGTGGTGCTTGTTAATTGGAATCTCCATGAATCAAAGGTAATAGTGGCGATAATTTGATGGGGATCAAATATGAAAGTAGGGACGCCAAGTGATGTGGCAGCAAAAAAGGAATCATTGAAATCAACAAATACCACTGAGATGATCCTCTGTCTTTCCCGTTGATTTTCGATGAGATCGAGGCCAAGGCTTTGCTGAGACAGAATGTCTCCATAAACAATACGATACGACAACTTCACTAGACAAGCTCGTTCCGAATAATGCGCTTTTTACTGAACAACAAACGATGATGATAGCAAGCATCACAAACGCCAGAAGCCACATTTAGTGGCCGAGCTAAATTGGAGGCAAGATTGTTTTCAGGTCCAAGATGTGAATCCAATGCCTTCAGCGCGCCATCTGGCGTGAAAAATGGTTACAACAGCAGAATCGTCATACTTAAACCTCTCGAAAAAACAAAAAAAAGACAAGAAATGCGTTGCTTTGAAGAAAATTTCAGAAATAAATTTGTGAGAAGAAGATTTGATGTCTGCCAGCTTCTCAAGCGTGTCGAGATAGCTTATTGCAGAACGACTTTCACTAAAGTGAAGAAAATGAAACGGAAAATTTCACAAGAATGCTGGGTTGTGAACAAAACTTTCGCCCCAGACGGGACTAGAACCCGCACCTCTCGCTTTCCGGGCAAGTGCGCTACCAGTTACGCTACCGGGGCACCATTTCATCCCAACTCAGCTTTAAAGGTGAAAGCGTTGAAAAAGCTGAGTTGGGATGAAATGGTGCCCCGGTAGCGTAACTGGTAGCGCACTTGCCCGGAAAGCGAGAGGTGCGGGTTCTAGTCCCGCCTGGGGCGAAAGTTTTGTTCACAACCCAGCATTCTTGTGAAACATTCGCAAGGCGAACTGCGGCCAAAAACAGCAGTTAACAATCAAAAACAAACGGAAAATTTTGCGCTCATTTGCAACGGTGACAGAGAATTCTAAGAATGTGCTATCGAAAACGAAATTTAGCCACGCCTCGCTCTATTTGGAAATTCCTAAACATTTTGATTTTGAGAGAGATGGCCGTCATCATTTCAAGTTTTAGGGGGTTTGACGAGTAGAACGGTAGTCACGAGTGAAATTTTCTCTTGAATATAATTTTTTATAACTTTTTTTTACACTCACTGCCCATGCTGTCATTAAACTGTGGAATTTTTTCAAATGAAACAAGCAGACGAATAAAAGTGATAGTTTGAGTAGAGGGAGGTGATGAATTATTAGAACCA
>MU888566.1:0-12377 GCA_036418205.1 Ostertagia ostertagi
CGAAATTCTTTCCTTTTTCTCCACTGGCAGTCCACCTCCCATCCCCACCTTCATATTTGATTGGGATTACCAAATCAATTTGATCCTGACACTTGCCTTCACAAACACAACCAGGGATTAGGTAGTTTTGTGAAGGCAACGAAAAAAGGTAGACGGATCGGACAAGCGGTACTGGGCACGAAATTGCCACCCAAAGACTCTAAGATGTTGGCAGAGCGGTTCTATCCGGCAGTGTGGGTTCCGCCCACGAATTGATGTCATAGGCCAAATCCGCTGTGACTCGTATCCCAGATTCTTTTCACTCTCCCTGACGCCCATCATCTCTTATTTTGCTGCCTATCTTAGAGCCCCCACAGCCTAGAGAAGGAAAACCTCTAGTTTAAGGTTGTTGATGCTATGTTTCCTTTCTTTTCCCCTATCGGCCACTTCGTACCTCTGCATTGGACTAATGGCGAAATAATACTACATCTTGATCCTTAAGATCTGCAGTCGAGAATGCGATTTCGTCAAGGATCTCCAACCTTGCAAAAGCTCGGAATTTTGCAGGCTACCCAAAAATGCTTACCTTGCAGCGCGCCTAGCAACGAGGAATCTTATCTTGCTGTTCGGAAACCAAGCGCCGATTCTTATCCAGAATAGAACATACATTTTAATTTTTATGATTTTCAATTTTCACCATTTATTTACCGCCTTCGATCCGATATCAACAATATGAGCCGAGTTCTTCATTGGCCGAAGCGAAATTGCCAGTCCTAGATTGTATAGAATTGTCCATGTATTTTGAGAGCTGTTTGCCTGGCTTCTTTCAAAAGCCCTGCTGCAAGAACTGCTCTCCTTCTACTATCCACAAATGACACCCGTTTCTAGCCACTGCGTTATCTCAACACTTAAGTCAGCCCTTTCAGGGATAATTTGTTGTTCATAAACGTACATTTCAGGAGCTGGTACCGGTCCCCGGTGGAAAATATCAGATTGTCAGAAGAGTCGTTGAAACAGGACAGCCTCCCAATGATCAGAGTGATTCAGCTGGGAGTTCACATCCTACCGGAGGTGAACATCCTGGGTCGGCACACCCTGCTCGAGGTGGACACCCTAGCTCTCCATACTCTGAGCGGGATGAAACGCCCAGCTCTGCACATTCTCCTGATCGTGGAGAACCACCCAGCTTGGAACCCACTGATCAAAGAGCGCCACACAGTTATCCACATTATGGAGGAGGTCACCCATCGCATCCTCAACACTACGGCCAAGGAGATAGAGAGGTTCGTGCCTTACAACTATGCAATTTTGAAGAAATTCTGGCGCCCGCAATATGCGAGGGTTTGGAATGGCAACGCATTCGAAACCGCGTAAAACATGGCTTTTTTGTTAAAAAATGGGACTAAGCTTATGCGGGGGAGGAGGGATTCCAAGGTACGTAAGCCATTCCAATTTTCCCGGAGCTCCTGCTCCCTCGCAGGCTCAGTCCTCGAGGATGCCCCCGTATATTGCGATAGCGTCGAAATTCTGTTGGTCTTGTTTTACAGTTATTAGTAATACTTATTAAGCTTTAGCATTGATTTGTTTTTTGATAGCACCGGCAACCTTTCCTTCATTCAGACTCTTCCACCCATCCAGTACGACGAAACCTGGTACGAACCACCAGGCCAGACATCCTATCCAAGACTGGTAATTTTTACCCAAAACCTTGGTCTGCTTACTAAATGAGTAAAGTGCTGGGTATGAAACTCGGTTGAAATATGGTGTCTTTCAGCTGTTTTCGCCCCACCATGGTTGGCGTGAGATGGACGAAGACGAAGTGAGAAGAGTCAGACAAATTCAGCCGCTGGCAGATTACGATCCGCTACTGTCGAAGCCTGTGGATAGATTGCCAGACCAAGAAGGCAGAGGACAGCCAAGAGTGGACACCAGCGACGCTCGAGAACATCGACCCCATCCTCACCATCCTCATGATGTGCGTCGACCTCATCCTCATGAGCCGTCTCGGCAAAGTGAAGAAGAAGAAGAAAACCCGGTTGTGGAACACAGAACGGACAGCTACGGACGAGTATGGACCTTACGAGGAGGACGATGGTACCCACGTGATGGCGGTGATATCAGAATCCCAGAGGCGGAGCCTACACAAGCTAATCTGGTTGGTGAATGGGTCTATCGAGATGGAATGTGGCATCCCCGTGACCCACATAGCCGGAATGAAGGACGACCTGCTGCTCCACAATCTTCACCAGCTGAACCCATAAGAGTTGGTGGCTGGGTGTTGCGAGATGGTGTCTGGCACCGCGATCCACAGGCTCAGCAGAGCCAGGACGAAGGAAGGACCGCTCCTCCACGGGCTGACCAAGAAATAGCAAGAGATGGATGGGTGTTGCGAGATGGAGTCTGGCACCGCGATCCACAGGCTCAGCAGCCGCAGGACGAGGGAAGGATCGCTCCTCCTCAAGTTGGAATGGAAGGAGCAGGAGTTGGATGGGTGTTGCGAGACGGAATATGGTATTATGAACCTCAAAACCAAGAAGCAACGACCTCTACTACAACACCGAGCACACCTGAAAGTGGTGGAGACGGCTGGATTCTGCGAGATGGGACCTGGTACTTTGAACCACCAAATATTCACGTCCAGAAACCATATGCCCGTATCCCTGGCGCGAGCCATCACGATGGAACTGGCCAGTGGGAATTTTACGACGGAGCCTGGCATTTCGTCACATACGTTCATGGTGATCGAGCTGATGAACAGAATGTAGAAGGCCACTTGACCCACGTTAGTGACCCTGAGAACATGGGGAATGTGATGAAGGTTCACGTCCCGGACGACAGAGATCACAGTCAGAAACTGGTGGAGAAGGTGGTGAAGTTGGAAACGGGAGCAGGAGGTGAAGGCGGCAACAAGGACAACGACACCTCCATTGATTACCGAAACTGGTCTTACTCATACTATGAGCTAGGTGGTAACCCAGAGGGAGCCGATGCTGAACTATTCGAAGCAGAGGCAAGTGGCCAGCAGCCACCTGAACGTCACGTATCTCCTCAGTACGTTGATAAAGACAGCTTCGGACCTGTTGCGTATCCTGATGCGCAAGAAATGGAAGTGGGAAGACCCCACTCATCGTACTTCATTAGGGATGGCAATGTGGGCGCGATGGTCTACACCGAAGGTGAAACCGAGGACAGCCAAAGAATAGCCCAAGCCAGTACAGATGATGGTTCCGTTCCTGGTGGTCCAAATCTGCTGTCTGTGGACGACTATAAGCGTCTCCAACCATCGCTATCCAGATTGGTGCCATTACAAGAAGGTGCTGCACATCTTTCCTGTGACCAAACCAGTGCTCCAGACGGAACAGGGGAATACTGGCTCCTGCAAACAACACCATGTGGGGAAGAGAGCCCAGAAGGTCGTATTCTTATGCCTAATGGCGATATTTTGAAATTTTACGGTTTTCCGAAACTTGTGAAAGCATAGAGGCCATCATCGATCTCACATGGCCATTTATTTTCAAATACGCAGTAGAACTACTTGTATACAGTTTTCGTGAGTGTGTGTGTGTTATTGATATCCTTTTGAGTATGGACATAAATGTATTATAATAGTATTTTATGTGCTAAATTACTATTGGAATCTTTCGCTATACTCAGAATTAACGGGTTTCTTTCACAAACAACCCGAAAAAGGAGTATCGCTGAATCAGCCGGCGCCACTGACCCGGAATAGTTTCGGAATAGAACGTAAAACAGGGCCCGTTGTACTGATCGAGCTAGCAATCAAACGTTTTGACGATTCTGAGCGACAGACGAACGCGCGGCGTACCCCATAAGAACTGATCAGTGATCAAGTCACTTTATTCACAGAGCACGAAGAGCACGGAAGGATGAGAATTTCGATCGCTTTGCTCGAAGCAACACCTCCAGATCAAATTTGTGGGGTCACAGCGGTCGATAATGAGTTGTGGATGCCGAGTTGACTAAAAATGAAAAAGAAGCAAAGAAAACCGTCGATGAAGCCCTAAACAAGGTTCCCTTGAAATAAGGAAGGGCGGGGCCGGACGAGTTGTACGAACTTGCCTGCTCCACGGCTCAACTAACCCGCGCGTATTTGAATTAGCCGCTACGCCGTAATCCACGTTGCGTGTCATGGGGTGTGCGCTACGTAACTCGTCCAAATGCTAAGATTAGTCGCCAAATGCTGACTTTGTAAGACCCTAGCGCCATTGTCGCGCACTTTCGAGCGCGACAACGGCACATCTGTGCTACTTGGGGGCTATTCTATCCCACCCACTGGATAGATTTCGATACCACTTCTGCCTGGGTTGTGCCTTTAAGTCTAAGGACACATGCAAAGCGGAACTCGAACTATTTGTGTTCTTCCCCTTTCAATAATTTTCAGTTCGACAATTTTACTCCGATCTATTTTCTGATCACTTCACGGATCTAACCTGCAGCATAACCCCGTAACACTTATCAGTAAACACAATCAAACAGGACCCCGCAAATTCCTGCCATTCCGCTCCGCGAAAAAAAAGATTAGGTTGCTTCGTGTTGCGCTTTTCCAAGACCCGCGAAAAAAATTATTTGCCATCCCAATAAAAGCACTTTTATAGATTATTAAATTTTATTAAGCCACGAAATTTATTGTCACGAAAATTAATCAAAAACAAAAAATTCACAAAAAAAAAGTAACAAAAAACATCGCGAAACTCAAAGTTACCGGTATCACACGATGTAAACACATTGAGATCAAAGGCATTCATCAATCCATTAGAGAGCGAAAAGCCTCAAAAATGGACATCAAACAAATGCGCCGCAAGGTTGCGTAGCAGCCGTTGTGAGCGGCGCGATTGCTCTCGGGACAGGACATCACGTCCTTCTGGATTCATACAACTTCGATAGGCAAAAGAGTACTGGAAAAGCACCCAATTGACCTAGTTATACTGAAGTCCTGTAAACAAGTAAACCAAACAGGTAAACAAACGTACCAAATAGATCTGCGCTGGGTTCCATATGATTTCTCTCGTAAATATCCGACAACGAGCTCAGGCCAACGTGTTTATCGAACACTCATGCAGCGAATAGTTCGCACCAGCATCAAGTGATATTTGTGAAAATATCAGCTGAAAAAACGTGGATAAAGATTTTGTTAGGAAATGCTGGGCCAAAGTGCCAGCCAAAGCCAATTGCGCCAGGAGCAACAGATGGAGGTGGGGGTATCTTGCGAATTTCAGGGAAAAAGAAGGATTACAATCAGAGGGGGTATGCTGATTAAGAGGTGAAAATGAGGCCTTGGAAGGGGATTTTTAATGGGAATCGGAGAGCAAAGGCGGAACCGGCATTTACACGAAGTTGTCCTGTTGAGCTAACTCAGCTTCTGTAGCTGCAGGAAGTTTGCCTAAAATTGCCCATTGTGATTTTTGCGGTGATGTCCCACCTCAATTCCATACCTGTGCCATTTTGCAGCGCCATTTTCCACGGCGGTACAAGCTGTCACGCATTTTGAATATGGCATGATATTCCACAAAAACTGCTGACGTCTCCAACTCACGCTGTATCTGCGGCCATTTCGACCCCAGTCCTATGTTAACAGATTATTTACAAGCCCATCTCCAGGTCAGCTACGAGCAGTCGCCATATAACCGCAATAACTCTCGCATGTCTAACGGACAAATGGTCATTACAACCAAAAATAACTTTTTAAGGATAGAGTTGGTGGTAACAATTATAATACTGCGATCGGTTAAAAAGCATGACTGGCATCCATCAGATACCTATTGACTGCAATCTGCGCCTTTCTTAATGAATTGCGAGGTCCAGCCATGCTCCAATCAGCGTTTTTGTATTCACAGACAAGCGCAACGCAATTCTATCAATCCTGGGAGCACAAGTTTCGGACGCAACTGGCGCGGTGGTCTAGACCTCACTTTCCACACATTTAACAAATGGGTCTACTAGATGCTACCTCTGATCATGGTGAAACCTCAGAGGAGATTTTTTTCTCATGTGTGGGACGCTGTCCAGAGGCCTCATTGGCAAATTTTTTGGAACAAAGCTTCAGGGCATAGAAGACCAGAGTTCATGTTTATCGTTTATTGTTTATTCATAACGTTGTGCTTAAGGCAAGCGCAAGAAACAAAGAAACGCAAGCTAAACCAACCCCTCGCATGTAATTCGAAGATGTAAGAAAGTAAAGTTCACTGGGAACTCAGCATTTTTCTACTCAGGCACTTGAAAAGCTGTAAGGTTGGAGACACTATCACTACTGCAGCTTCGAGAATCATGAATTTTAAGAATGCTTCACAAAACATTTTTTGAAAAACTGGGATTTTAAAGGTTTTCAAGAAATTTTCCAAAATGTTTTGGGCCTCTGGGTCTTCCAAAGCTATTTTTGAAATAACTGTCTGTGCTTCAAACTGTTCAACGTAGTAGGACTAATAGGCGGTCACTGAATAATTGTAGGCGCTATCGCAAAATACGGGGGCATCCGCTAGGACTAAGCCTAGATCGGGGGCAAGAACTTCGGATGAAAGGAATGGATCACGCAAACCGGACTCCTTCCTTCTTTAACTGGGGATTGGTCCCTTTTTTGACAAAAGGGAAATGTTTCACGCGGCTTGAATGCATTACCACCAAAATGCCCCCACATCTTGCGATAGCGCCTAATTGTGACGTTTTCTTGAGGTAAACGTATCAAAGTCATAAGTTTCGAGTCTTCAAACGATAAACACATTAAAGTACAGGTAATAGATCTTACATAGATAGATAGAGAATAGATCTCATATTGCTCTGCACAAGAAAAAATATGATAAAGATGTGAATTTTTTTGGATTTCAGGGGAAGGGTATTAGGAAGCCTCCAGTATTACGATTACATAGAAACAGGTCATTTCCTTCCTCAATAAGCATTTTGCTTTATTTTCAACAAAAAATGGTTGAATTTTTTCCAGAAAGCACTGCCTTTACCACCACCCGCACCTATTCCTTATCACTGCTTGTAATTCAATCTTTACTTACAATTTTACACTACCTAGTGACGGATTGTCGTAAAAAGCACCTACACACACACGTTCGCCATTCTTCTACACAATGCACGTTTCTTCTTGAGCTTTACACATGGTGACATGTGTCACACAAAATTCCTCGACCCGATTTTTTAGCGCTACGTCGTTAACGTGAACCCAGACGTGATTAATGGCAAAGATAAGCGAAGTGAATGAATCAATGCAACCACCAATGTCTTGCGTATCACGTTATTTTTGGATTCGGTGATATGACCCACTCCCTTGTGATGTGCCGTGCCGTCAAATGATGGCAAATGTGATCTTATCAAATAATCAGATCATAAGCTTCCGTTGATTTTTCTCAGGGACACTTTGGCTACAGGAATTTTGAGCTCCTGATCGACGATTAATATTGAGCGAAAATGCTTTGTTAAGCTGAACCTCACCTCCATCGCTTTTATATACTCATCCTCTCTTTTGTGCTCGATCATTTGGCACAACCAAGGCTGCCAAATAGAAGTACTGCGAACGTGACAAGCACACTCGAAGACGTCGCCAGATCTGTAAAATCGTACTTAATAACAGTTAGAAAGAGTAAAAAAGCTCACGCGTAGAATGAACAAAAAATAAAATCACAAAATAATATAAAATAAACAAGCGCATGCTGAGGCGACCTCACGTACACTAGTGCACTACTTAGGGCGTTGCTCACTTGATGTTCATCACGTGCACTTTACCTATACCAATTCTCAAAACGAAGTTGAATAAGGAAGAAAAAGTAGGACACGACCCCAAAGCAACTCTCAATATTAAACAGTAAATAGCAATGAAACTGGATAGAAGCATATTGAAAACTGCTCAACAAAGAAATAAAGCATGGATTCATTCTGAAAGTTGACAGCGTTTAATGCTTCATCTTGATTTCCATGGCCATACACCAATCATAACAGACAGGACAACTCGCAGTAAAATCAACGGTGGGGGGGTCGCATTTTGAGTTTTTTGGAGTAGACATCGATTGGCAAAACAGCGACGTAAGTTCTCTAGGAAAAAAGTGCTTGAATAAAACAAGTAGATTTAGTATGCACCAAGCCTCCAGTCGTCAGGTCGTATAATGTATGAACTATATATAAATACATTACGGTGAATTACATATACAGTAGCGGTCAAAAGTCTTCGCCGAAATTGTTTTTCGACTGTAACTTTTTTTCCGCTGAATCAAATCAATTCAAATTTTAATATGTTTTAGAGATAGTCCTACTTCACTTAAACGGCATATTTGTTTCGGATTGAGAAAGAATTAAGAATGGAAAAAATCATTTCACTAGAAATTCTCGCGTATGAGCAAATTCCAAGTAGGTTTCAAATTACTCTAGCAAGCTTACAATTCAACAAAACAATCTTACGCATGATGAATAACACTGGGCAGGTCCAATACTTTGTTAATGATCTTCTGGGTACGCTGAAATACTAACAAGGCCTAAGTAAGGAATCAGTCATTGAATGCAGTGTCTACTAGGGCAGCTTCCTCCACTTCTCTTGAAATTTGACGAGTTTCTCGCCCATATTTCCGGCTCTTATTTCTACCAAAGGTATCCCTAGTCTCTTCCCATAATGTTTCGATGGCGCTCGGGTCATTGGTGTGAATTGTTCCCTTCGTTGAAAGCGCGCCATGCTGTCGAAACCAATCCTTCACAGTGAAGGTGCGATGCTTTTGGTCGCTCTATAGCTAGAAGGCGAACTCAGTCACGTACAGTTTCATACGAGCGAATACGAAACTCCTTCCAGAATCTATCTGATACGTCGGCATCCTCCACTTCTCTAATCCTGTGCAGTTGTAAAACTTCTTTTACGGACTACCACACGCGAGCCTCCGCCAAGTTTTACATACGGCAGTTAATTCCTTGGATCGAAACGTTTTCCCTCAGGACCGCACACATTCCTATTTCAGTCGCCGGTAAACATCTTGAATACACTCTCGTTGGTCCGCAGGACGTTGTAGCCCTATGGGGATCCCCACTTTAGGTGTGCGTAAGCCCATTTCGCCCCCGACCATTTCACCGCCGACTAACTTCGCAGTATTCGCAATCATGTGAAGGCAGCCTATACAGTTGGGTTCTAGAAGGAGTTCTTATCCACATGTATGACAGTTGGTCAAAACTGAGCTCGCCTTCTAGCATTAGTGCGACCAAAAGCATCGCACCTTCACTGTGAAGGAGTGGCTTCGCCAGCATGGCGCGCTTTCAACGAAGGGAACAATTCACACCAATGTCCCGAGCGCCATCGAAACATTATGGGAAAGATAGGGATACCTTTGGTGGAAATAAGAGCCGGAAATATGGGCGAGAAACTCGTCAAATTCAAGAGAAGTGGAGGAAGCTGCCCTAGTAGACAGTGCATTCAATGACTGATTCCTTACTTAGGCCTTGTTAGTATTTCAGCGAACCCAGAAGATCATTAACAAAGTATTGGACCTGCCCAGTGTTATTCATCATGCGTAAGATTGTTTTGTTGAATTGTAAGCTTGCTAGAGTAATTTGAAACCTACTTGGAATTTGCTCATACGCGAGAATTTCTAGTGAAATGATTTTTTCCATTCTTAATTCTTTCTCAATCCGAAACAAATATGCCGTTTAAGTGAAGTAGGAATATCTCTAAAACATATTAAAATTTGAATTGATTTGATTCAGCGGAAAAAAAGTTACAGTCGAAAAACAATTTCGGCGAAGACTTTTGACCGCTACTGTATATATAGATCAGCTTTTTCCCTCCCGAATCAGGGTCAAGCGTGCGTTGAGGAATCCTCGACACGTCGCAGGGGGGGGGTCGTATTGGCCCGCTGGGTGGAAGAGATCGAGCCATTTTGATGCAGTGGGATCATCACCGTCGGAAGACAAATATCAAGGATGAGTCGATGCCAGGCCAGAGGATTTCCAATGAAAATGATATTTCACCCACACAAAATTTTCGTGATTCTGAGGCGTCCGGTAATTCTTAGTTACTTCAGTGTTTTATCACCACACAAGTTAAAGAATCTGAATTTCGCACGCTTTCCAAGAGATATTTCATCTTTCAAGTAAGACCCCGAATCTGAAGGGATGTGAGGTACACGGCGCATCCGAGAAAGGGTCTAGTTGTTGCGCGCGCTTCAACTACGGCTCCTTGGACAAACAACCTCAATTCAGGAACAATCGAGAGAATTCTGAAAGTGTCCGTGCGCATTTACAGGGAGGTGTACACCATTCAACATTGCGTTAACGGACTCTTCAGGGTTAAATTTATAAACATGTAACCTTTAAAGTTGAGAAACGCTAATCAATCACTTTTCTTAGAAAGAGAAAAGCAATGATTCCAAATCTGCTCTTACTTTAGTACATACGCCCTTAAAAGGATATACAGCCGTTGAAATAGTGCCAATGTAGCGAAAAAGTGCCTTTCGGCGGTACTCGTGCGAAAATCCTCAACGTAGCCGTTTTTTTAATACTGGACGTTTGGAGCAGTTCTAGTAAGCATTTGATAGAGCAAATCTTCTAGTTTATGATGGCGTATTTACTTTTCGGATTGGATGAGTTTGAACGGAGTTATGGCTTTAGGAAGTAAAAAAACTCGCACTCATCACAAATTTTCCTCGTTAATTTTGCAGAAAATCCTCAACGTGGCCATTTTTTGAATACTGGACGTATAGCTGCTTTAGCAACGGTTTGGTAGAGAAAATCTTCTAGTTTTGTCTGCCATATTAACTTTTCGAATTTGACGAAAATGAAGCAAGTTGTTGCTTCGGAAAGTGTAAAAACTCGTGCTCATCTCGAATTTTCCTCGTTAATTGACCTAAATTTGTTATTTCTTATAACTTTTTGTAATTTCATACTGATTAGAAAAAGCTCTTCACAAAACTTCCAAATCTACTTTCAGATTGAAAATTCGTCATATTTGAAGAAAGTTATAATCATTTGAATATTTGTTCAAATTTCAATAGTAAATAAGCTGCTCCACGGTCAACGCCAAAGTCCAGTCAACACACAGCTGGCGAAGGCGGTTAAAAAGCTTCTTTCAACTGAAGGGCTACGTGCAAATTGAGAACCACAATCTGTGTAGTACTAGAATTTGGTAAGTCTTGTGGAGGAAATAAAAAGAACAGATTTGTCATAGTATGCCATTTTTAGTGGCTAGTTTGTCGTTTTCTGGTCTGTTTCTCGTTTGCTCGTTTGGTAGGACTCATCAATAATGATTATTCTTTGACTTTTTCACTTTTGTACTTCTTAAACGAATTTTTTTGTGGGCGGTGGGGTAGCAGGGCTTTTATGAGCAGCAGTTTTGGGGGAGAATTAAACAAGCTTTTCAACCTTTTCATAGTTCGGCTTTTGAAGAGGGTTGTTTCATGGACTTCGGCCTCCGGCGGAGGGTGGTGGGGGGGGGGGTCGTATTTCCAAATTTTCCTCAACGCCTCGCTTGACCCTGCTCCCAGGTGCGTTTAGGAATGCTGTCTTATAAATGGAAGCCTGTTTCCTGTGAGATTCGATCTTGCGAAATCGAAGAATGAAAGGATATACCATTTACCGTTGTCTAAGGCCTTTTGGAATGCAATGAATTGCGGGGACCAGCCGTTAGCGTTTCTCCCAGGATGGCCCGGACTACACACGACACAGGTTTCGATCTAGGACCGCGCGCCTGGTAAGCAACGTCACTTGCCACTACACCTCTTCCCATCTTATGAAAATTAAGCGCACCCAAATCTGACCGTGCCATTTGTGGGCGACCATTTTATGAAATGATTTGGATCAATCAAAAATTTTCTAGATTAAACTACTGTCGCTTACTTAATAAACATCCGCCGTACAACACATGTTTTCTTAAATTTTGTTCACAAAACCCGACTGGTTTTTTTTCACTAAAATACCAAACACAAGATGGAAGAGAGTAACATTCGTCGTCTAAACAACACATCAAGACACAAGAAAAAACGTGCAGGGCGATTACTGATGAGCAGTCCAATCACCTCTTTTGATAGTTTTGAAAAAGACACATATGTCGATAAAGAAAAACATACCAAATCCTCCACTTGGCTCTCTTGCGGGGAAATTAGGAGCGGTTGCCGAGAAGCCAGCAAATACTCCATGTATAGAATTCCTGCCTCGTTCAAAAGACCTCTTCCTAAAATTACTGGTGACTTCAAAAAGCGCAAACAGAACCACAACAGAGAACAAGAGAAAATTCGGTAAGCTGGAAAGGAAAGACGTGAACATTTCTAACCAACACTTCCTCTATCCAACATCCTCTCCAATTTTTTGATAGCTACCCGTATTTTCCACATTACTAGAACAGTAAAATATAGGTCCGGTGCCTATCAGTCACACATTGGGATGCGCCATGGTTCGTGATTCCCTTCACATTT